>WWET01002091.1:48327-62960 GCA_011038615.1 Limnodynastes dumerilii
CTCGAAGAGGAATGGCCTGTTCGAAAATCGTGCACTCGATGTATGAGTGTACGTATAGTGCTGTAGCGCTCCATGTATGAGTGTATGTATAGTGCTGTAGCGCTCCATGTATGAGGGTATGTATAGTGCTGTAGCGCTCCATGTATGAGGGTATGTATAGTGCTGTAGTGCTCCATGTATGAGGATATGTATAGTGTATGTATAGTGCTGTAGCGCTCCATGTATGAGTGTATGTATAGTGCTGTAGCGCTCAGTACTCATACATGGAGCGCCAAGTGCTATTCTATGAGGCAGCGCCCCACCCAGCTCTGCCCCCAGTCCCACCTGGCTCCACTAATCCAGATCTCCTCGTTATGTGGCCCAAGTCTTTCACCTTCCACCCCTGCTGCTGTCATATCCCCCCGACCCTTCTCTGCTCCAAGCTATACACGATTAGGTGACATAATGACCTGGCCACATCCACATTTCCAAAACATTTTGGGCCGTATTCACAGATGTATTTTCACGTGGAGTTGGAGGGTGGGGGGGCATTTGAATGAGTATTTCAGGGCGCGGTTACATAGAATTGCACGTACGGAATACCTATACGCACGTAGGTACACACGTAAAGTTAGAGGTGCTCTATGGAGGCGTAAGTGTACAATTGCACGTCCATGAGAGGGAAGTCTCATGGATGTCGGTGGGTTTTGGCTTGCTACGTTCGTACGTATAATTGCGTACTTTTGAAAAACGCATCTATGAATAAAGGAAAAATAATAAGAATGAATGAGCTCTGTGATTGGATGACTAAGGCATATGACCCTGTGTGTCATTACCTGTTTAATATTCCGATATGTTCTGCCTATCACATGTAAACACCAAGAATAAACATTGGACAGAGATACCGAATGCTATAAAAGAAAATTACCTTTTTTAAACCCCAGAATGAGGACTCTCTTTCCAGACCAACTTCTTCCTCAAGCTCCTCTTCATGTTCTGTAGAAGAAAGCTGCAATAATCATCAACAGGATTATCACAGGATGATACACAGAAAGAAATATGTGACACCAATGGAGGCCGGGTATGATGTCATTGGGGAGTATGGCAAAGCCTAGAAACCAAAGGTATGAAGGGCTGGATCCAGACTTAAGAAGGAGCTTGAAATTAAGGGCCATATTCAGAGCTCTGGCCGCAATGCAATTGAGGCTGGAGTTTTGAGAATTGTGCTACTGCGCAGTCATTTTGTAACGTAATCTACCTTACTTCTTGCAAAGTAACAGTGTGATAGTAACGCTGGTCAGTATCTGTGTAATAATATAATAGTATTAGAGATGAGAGGTGATAAATAACAGTGTGATAGTAACGCTGGTCAGTATCTGTGTAATAATATACTGCACACAGATACTGACCAGCATGCAAAGAATACAATTACCTTGACTCCCCTGCAATCAACATGGTTTTGCCCAGGAGTAACTTTCCTCTCTTATTTTCAAGCTCCTTTTTAAGTCTGGATCTAGCCCAAAGTATCTAATCAGATCCACAAAACAATCGCATTGTGTGCACACAAAACACTTCCATTACAGATCTTTATCCTCCAGATACTGAATCCCTAATGGAAGTGTTTCATCGTGTTCACTAGGTGGGAGGGGAGATATTGTGTTGTAATTGTGCAGTTTGGGCTTGGTTAAGCCCTTATGTATTATCCAGATGTCCGCACTGTCCCGATGCAAAATAGAGGCGGTGAGGAAATCTGGATCCTGCTATCGTCGGTCCCTGCAAGATACAGCAAGTATCCGGCTTCAGATGTCTGTGGCGGTCTGGATTCAAAATAACAGACAGACACTGAATACTGGGCATATCCAACACAAGTTGCAGCAAAACATTTGCACATAATTATGGTGTATTTACGCACTATGGACTGAATTCACCCCCATCCCGCCCCCCTTTTTAGGTACCAGTACCATAGGGATACCATAACAATCTGTGCAATGTCCGCATGGACATTGCCGCTACCAGCCTCCACCCATAATCTAAATCGCTATCCCTCATCCCTCCCATTTTTACCCAGACCCTCCCTGAGGCGGCATCACGCAGTCTCTTTCTACCTAAAATACTCTGTGCATTCTTTAAAGACCGCATGGAGGCACTTTACATACTGAACAGCCACATAGATTGCCCAAAGGATCTACTATGTATGTGCAGTAGGTCCTTTACTAAAAAGCGACTGCTTCTTAGGTGTGAATTCGGTCCTTTGAAGCTTTACCTCATTGTATGTAACGGTATAGAATGGTTTGTGTCATGATACCAGCACTAGTGTAACGTGTCCGCATTTTATCAATAAAAATGACTAGAATAATAAAAGTGCTGAACAATTGTGACTTTTACCTCTAGAGGATAAGTAGACCTGATAAAAGGAACACAAGTGAATGGCCAGTGACAGCAGGAAGTAACTGTAGTACTCCCATTTAGGCAGCGGCTGTTGTTTCACGGAGGCGTGGGACGGTATCTGTAAGAGAAGTATACAGTAATAAGTCTATAATAAAACACATAACCTGTAATAAAAGAAAAGTCCTTTATACATTAAAAGCCCAATTTAAAAATGAAACAATATTCACAACAATGCAGCCTATGAACACTCATATGTGTAAGTCACATCACTGGGATATTAAGTTGCTGGTCAGATTCACTGTCACTGTCCAGCAGATACTTTAATGAAGAGAGAGGATCTCCCTGTATACAATGTATCTGGTGACTTGGCGGTTGTATTGCAGGGTTGGGGGGGGAATTGTTTAAAAAAAGAAACAAAAAAAACCTTTTTTTTTTATTTAAGTATTTTTTGTTTTGTTTAAACCAGTGTTTTTACATTAATGTTTAAATAACAAAATGACTCCTTGTTATATTGTATACTGTGAAACATAACTATCTATTAGAAACCTTGATTAACCATGTTTTAATGCTTTCTAACATTAACCATCCAAAGTCATTAGGCTGTGAGAGCAATCATTTTATATCTGCATATACAGGGTCTGATTCAGACTTAAGAAGGAGCTTGAAATTAAGAGAGAAGACTTACTCCTGGGCTAAACCATGGTGATTTCAGGGGCAGTCAGGGTAATTGTATTCTTTGCATGCAGGGATATATCTTCGGATTGCTTACTGCACACAGATACTGACCAGCTTTACTATTACACAGTTATTTAGACTATATAGGAAACATCACCTCTCAGCTCTAATACTGTTTGCAACAGATGAAATATGACTCCCCTGCAACCAACATGGTTTATCCCAGGAGTAACTCATTTCAAGTACTTACTTAAGTCTGCATCCAGCCCAATGGACCTGATTCACAATTAGGAATCAGCATCATTTTAGATGCCTAAATTTAAGAAGGGATAAACTCTAACTTAAAGTACGCAATCTACGTTGGATTTATGAATGGACGGCTCTGCATCACCATTATGAACCTAGGTCATCTAGGGTCGTAGTGATTTAAGAATGAAGGATGACAAATTAAGAACAAAAATAAGAGTGGGTGGAAGGAGCCATTTAAATGGGGAAACCTGGTTACGCAACAACATTCCTAATTAGCTAACTTACGCACACAACTACAAACCTAAAGATAAGGTAGCCGTAAGTCGGATAAGAAGCTGAAAAAGCAGTGCGTGTCCGGGGAGTCGGCATGCTACTTGGGTGAGTAAAATTAGGAAGCTAAAGCATTCTAAAGTGTGAATACGGTCCTATATTTCATTACTGGTCACCTCAATATGGTATGCTTGCTCACGACCAAAACAATTATGGTCATTCAGACCCGAATGCAACTTACTGCTTGTTTTTTCCTAGCTTGGACCTACATTTTATAAGGGTGTGATACCACTTCAATAGTAAATGAAATGTGAAGTATGGGAAAAGCGCAAGTATAGATTAGTTGTTAAAAGTCAGTCACATCTCCAGAGCATCTATTTATCACACAATCTCTAGACTTGATGATTGAGTCGATTGCCTGTTAAATGGAGCCTTCTCGACTTGCAAACATGTCTTTACTTTAATTTAATGTCAGTTTTACGACACTGAGGAACGTTTAGTGCTTTATATTTGACGTATATATTTGTTTGATTTTTTTTAGTCTAGCAATTCCCTATAATAGAGAGTGACCATCAAGAAATATATAAAGTGCAATACCTTCATAAAAAAGGAACAGCGTTACTATCACACTGTTATTTATCACCTCTCATCTCTAATACCATTATATTATTATTATATTATTACACAGATACTGACCAGCGTTACTATCACACTGTTATTTAGACTTGGAAACTTTATCTCTCAACTCTAATACTGTTTGCAATAAATGACATATGACATCCCTGCAATCAACATGGTTTAGCCCAGGAGTAACCTTCCTCTCTTAGGACCTGATTCACACGTAAGAACGCGATAGGTTCCTAAATGTACGCAACTAATAGCAAGGAAACTCCCTCGGACGCCCCCGGTTTTCAGGTTCTTATGTGACTTACCAGTGCCATAGGGCTCCCTTAACTGTAGATTCACATTTGAATGCGTCGGGCGTCTACTTAGGAACGTAACTGCATAACTTTACCTTCATTTGCTCATTTAAATGCCTCTCTCCGCCCAAATCTTCCTATCTGCCGAGTTAATTATTCAAGGACTGCCCCTTTTTGCGTATGTTAATACGAACCTACAGATTTTAAGTTTGTAGTGTATAAGCACGGAATTTGCGTTCTTAAGTCCAACACAAATAGCGTATAAAAGTTACTACGCATGCGTAGTGCATCTGTTCTTAAATATACGCACCTAAAATCATAAGAATTCTTACGTGTGAATCGGTTCCTTCATTTCAAACTCCTTCTTAAGTCTGAATCAGCCCCATGTAGACTAAACGTATTAAAACATACAAGCACGCTCAGACAGATGAAGTTGAAAATAGGAATAAGTAAATGTTAAACATCAGTCCTACTTAATACTTATAATGTAGTTGTTGGGGGAGGAGTTTGTGGAGTCCTAGCTGATGCTAGGCAGATTTAGTACCTCTTTGATCTTGTTCACCAGCCCCCCTCTATTTCTCTGTTGTGTGTGAATTGCATTGGTTCAGCTCACTCAATGGAGGAAGACCACAAGTAACAAGAATGATACCAGGGGAATTTCCTTACAATAGGAACTTTTTAACAACATCGCTGGGCCTGTAGTAACAGCATAAACATTTTTTGGGTGGTTTAAAGCAGCCATCCCTGGAATATAGTATGTGGTGTGAGCATGTAAAGGTGCTTTCTGTAAACCAAGGTGTTAAATCCTGCATAACATATAGCAGCACCTGAATAGGGCTGACTTAGGCCAGGTAGAGAGAAGGCTGAGGTGAGCTGGGGGAAAGGGCTCTGACATCTGCACAAATGAAGTGGAAAGTGTGTGGGCATGGAGGAGAATGGAACAGTGAGTGGGAATAAATATGAGTGGGACGGAGCAGCGGGGAGGCTGATGGATAAGAAACACAGAATAAACACCGCTATTGACTAACGGATAATCCTGACAGTCTGCAAAGTCTCACAACCTTTCACAAAGTCCTCCCTGTGTCATTCTATGAATACATACAGAATAGGCAGCCTCTATTATACATGGTGCAAGGCCGGGGCAATTAAAGGGCACCCATAATCTAATGGCTGGGAACGTAGCATGGAAATAGATGCAAACAATTCACTTGTGACTATTGATATCACTGCTGCATGAGGTGTGACACTAGTGACAATCACATCCAGCCCAGATGTACTGCTTATTATAGGATTAATAACAACCAACACAGATAATAAGGTGACGAGCATTGAGGCATTGGGCTGGATCCACACTTAAGAAGGAGCTTGAAATTAAGAACCTGATTCACACTTAAGAATCTTCCTAAAATAAGAACTTAAAGTCACTCCTGGGCTAAACCATGTTGTTTTCGGGAGGGGTCAAGTTAATATTTATCACCTCTCCTCTCTAATACTATTATATTATTATTATTACACAGATACTGACCAGCGTTACTATCACACTGTTATTTATCACCTCTCATCTCTAATATTATTATATTATTATTATTATATTATTACACAGATACTGACCAGCGTTACTATCACACTGTTATTTATCACCTCTCATCTCTAATATTATTATATTATTATTATTATATTATTACACAGATACTGACCAGCGTTACTATCACACTGTTATTTATCACCTCTCATCTCTAATATTATTATATTATTATTATTATATTATTACACAGATACTGACCAGCGTTACTATCACACTGTTATTTATCACCTCTCATCTCTAATATTATTATATTATTATTATTATATTATTACACAGATACTGACCAGCTTTACTATTATAACCAGTGTGCCATATTTTCTGTTCTGTCAGTCTAGGAGTGTGATACCAGTCTAGGGGAAAGAAAAGTGTAGATGTTGTCCATAGCAACCAATCAGATTCTAGCTGACATTTTCTAGTATGTAATAGGAAAGTGTGAGCTGGAATCTGATTGGTTGCTATAGGCAACATCTTCAATTTTCCTTTCCCACAGCTTAGTAAATTTTGCCAGTCGGTGATAACACTGTGGGGGCATAAGATCAGACCGGATGCAGACCTGTACCTGGATCCCCACCGTGGACTGAATCCTGGTATTTCAGCATGCTGAATGTGTAATTCCCCTGTCTGTCCTTAATGCACATGTGTATGGAGGGCAGTTATGCATCAGAGCTCTGCACAATGGATGCAGCATTCCATGCAGTATCGGCCTCGGACGGTAGAGCGTAATGTTCACCGTGTGCATCTAGTGTCAGCATGGTGGGCGGGGTATCGATGCTAACCGTACAATCAAAGGCGTGGCTAAGCCCTTACGTATGATCCAGCATTACGCTGTTGCCCCATTTTACGTGGGGTGGGTGTGTAATATTTTAGGTAGGGCTCAGAGCTCAGAAATCCATTCCAGGCGATCATACTCAATTCAGGATCCGGTCCTGTGTCCGGAATCCTGTGTGTGCTAGGGGAAACCACGCCCCTCGCTCTGATTGGCTTACAATCCTACCTTAAATTTACAGTAAGAGCGTTTTTCAGCACATACGCCCTATCTAGAGTTCTGCACAATCCCCTTACCGTACGATTAAAATTCTTTCCGCCTCCCACCTAGCATACACGAATACATCCCGCTACGCCATCGGAGACACTTACAGAAGTCTGAATCAGGAAGATCCAGATCCATACGGGAAGACACAGAATGCGGTCATTCTCTACTCCTTGCGAGCGTTATATAAGTATTCTTTCTGGATCCGGTCCATGGAAATTATAAACAGTAAATTTCTGGTGTTTCTCATTCACTGCTCCACAGAACGTGGTGTTGTCTCGCGCTGCGCCTTCCCGGAAAACAGACGCAGGCAAATACAGTAATATCCAATCTAGGGCCCAGATTCAGAAATGCGCGCTTAAGGGGACTTACACAAGTCTCTAGCGTTCATGCGTGTTGTGAAGGCTTCCGTGGAACGGGCCGGCCCTTCAAATCCGAATGCCGAAACCCCACACAGGCGGGATTAGGCATGGTAATGATGGGCCGGGGGTGGGGAAAAGCAGCACCGTAAGGAACTGACTACGCACAGACGCAGATCCATGAAGCTAAGGTAGGGTTCTCCGTAAGAAGGAGGGGAGTGACAGGGGCGTGCGTTCCCCTCCTCCATGCTTACTTACAGAGTCCCGTGCGGACATAAATCCTGGGCCGCCATCAGGAAGGGACAGTCACAACTATTGTCCCAGGCCCATAGCTGATGGGGGCCCACCGATACTTACCTAGCTTTCCTACTGCCAATACTTGCTGCTCAGTAGCGGGCCAATGCGCAATGAAGTTTCCCTGTGCACTGGCCCGCTGCTTAAGCAGGTCCGCGGCAGCCCGCCCCTATGTGACATCACATGGGGGCGGGGTCCGGCATCTGTGTCCCAGACCCGGTTTTTCTAATGGCAGTCCTGCGTAAATCCAACGGAAGTCACAATCAGGGCCTAGGTCAGGAGAGTGTATTGTGACTGTGGGTTAGGTACTAGACTAGTGCGTTCACTCCAGTGCTCAGAAATACACAACAGATTAAATGTATAGATTTACAGCTGCCGTGCCCCGGAGTAAATGCTAACAGTGACAATACTAGTGATAACAAAGGCGTCTGCATACACTATGGAAGCTGACCGGGTTTTCGGCTTTGAGGGGTTTTTGTTACAGGATCTGAAGTGTTACCGGCCATTGTCTTACCTGTGATTCTGCGATCCCTCCTTCCACTTTGTGTTTCATGCTTCCTGCTGCTCCCCTGGATTGATAGACAGGAAATATTATCATACTGACTCTGTGTACACTGAATACAGGCAAATAAATAGCCCCCCAGTGAGACTTTGCCCACATTTACATAGAACCTAAACTTTCAGATCAGCTTTCCAAATCTGTGTGTACACATGTACAACCCTCCTGACCAGACAGTATACACAATCCTACAGGAGACTGATCTAACACCTGATCTAAGTGTACACACCTGTCCAAAGCAACGGCAGACCTTTCATCTTCGGGGTTGATTCAGAGATGCACTTACACCTTTTTTTTAGGTGCAAGTGTACAGCTCGGCTAAACCATTTTTCAAAGTAAAAGGTGTTAATTAATTTAAAATATTTTGCATGCAGGCAAGAGACATTACTTTTACACATAGAACTCACATACCGCATAGCTTTATGTTTATTCTATAGAATAGAGTTGATCTAAGAAACTTCACCTCTTAATTTAAATTTGTCTCCCCTTGCAGATCGACATGGTATTGCTGAAGTCTATACAAAAAGGTGTAAGTGCATCTCTGAATCAGCTCCTTCATCTGCTGTAACCATCTAATGAAAGGATGGTGTGACTGGCTGACACTGTTTACATAATGCATGATTGGATCACTTCTATATTGGTTGAGTGACTGGTGGTTGGGTCACAAAAATGCAGGATACCTGATAATAAACTGTGAATAATACCAGGAATACAATGAATCTGAACATCTGGTTTCACATTACACTATCGGTGAACTACTGAATATATATATAAATACAGTCAGACTTTACAGTACTAAGTAAATGTGTTTGAAGAACTTAACACTACAAAAATTCTTGTCGTTGTAATAAATAACCAGCTCGGCTAAACCATTTTTCAAAGTAAGGGGTGTTAGTTAATTAATTTAAAATCTTTTGCATGCAGGGAAAATACATTACTTTTACACATAGAACTCACATACCGCATAGCTTTAAGTTTATTCTATAAAATAGAGTTGATCTAAGAAACTTCACCTCTTAATTCTAATTCTGGTTTTACAATTTAAATTTGTCTCCATCGATTTGCAGATCGACATGGTATTACTCAAGTCTACACAAAAAGGTGTAAGTGCATCTCTGAATCAGCCCCACCATCTGATGAAAGGATGGTGTGACTGGCTGACACTCACAGACATGTTTACATAATGCATGATTGGACAAACCAATTGCAGGAGTGTACACACTTCTATATTGGTTGAGTGACTGGTGGTTGGGTCACAAAAATGCAGTATACCTGATAATAAACTGTGAATAATACCAGGAATACAATGAATCTGAACATCTGGTTTCACATTACACTATCGGTGAACTACTGAATATATATATAAATACAGTCAGACTTTACAGTACTAAGTAAATGTGTTTGAAGAACTTAACACTACAAAAATTCTTGTCGTTGTAATAAATAACAACTTTTAGTATTATATAACCAATGTAACAGACAATCTCTGGTCTATAAATTAATTTGTTGCTTTTCCATTTGGCGCCACCTAGTGTTTCAACTGAAATATTCTGTCACTTTTCTGCAATGACATTAATTATAAATAAACGTATTACAGGTATGAGAGCTATTATGCAGAATTGGGGAGCGGATTTGGGACGGATGCAGAATTCCGCGGCCAATACAGTGGAGTTCCGGTAACGATATACACGGGACTTCCGAACACAAGACCCGGCCTTAAAATTTACCCTAGGGCATCACGGAAAATGGGGACGGTGTGTAAATGAGAAACCATACATAAGGGCTTAACCAAGCTCTTCCTGTATGATTTAAGTACCCAACCCCCCCCCCAACATATACATGGCGGGTCATCCCACTCCACCGTCAGAAAGGCTCCCAGCATGAAAGCGCAGATCCCGAGGATCTGGATCCATGCTGAAAGCCTGAAGAGCCCGCATGCGCTCTCCTGAAATGCGGATGTTTTCAGTGCACCAAATGTTGGTGCAGAAAGCGCCAACATTTCTTAAAACTGGATCCGGTCCTTTCACACCAATTAAAACACAATTTTCTCACCACTATCCTTTCTTTAAAATGTTTTACGAACATACAACGTGCTGTGCTAATCCATATATTTGATGGTAAATAAGCCTAAAAGTAGACCTAATTTATATTTCTCATAGCCAATAGATGACTATAGTTGTCAGAAGTGAAATATCAATACATATAAAGACATAATAGAATAAATGTTGTTTAATAAACCATTGTCTCCAATATCTATGTCTGACAAACTGAATGTATGTAATATAATACACTTACTGTACCATTAAAATACCTCCCCCCACCAGCCATGCAGACATGTTTCACGCACGCAACTTCGGAATAGGTTTTAGATCTTCACTGGATCTCGTAGATTGGACATCCGCAGATTCAGGGCCAGATTTACTAAGCTGCAGGAAATGAAAAGAGGAGATGCTGCTCATAGCAACCAATCAGATTCCAGCTGACATTTTCTACTATTAGGAAAGTGAGAGCTAGAATCTGATTGGTTGCTATGGGCAACACCTCCACTTTTCCTTTCCCGCAGCTTAGTAAATCTGGCCCTAAGAGTGCTCACAGACTGTGAAAAATGGCCACAACTCATCTGTTTCCAGTCCTAGATCACCAGGCTGCCACTGCAGGAGAGAAGAGCAGCTAAGAGACAGATCTATGGCTGAAGCTGGCTACAGACTATATGATGTTCCCAACATAAAGCTCCACCGTTACCATCGTGTGTAAGACGGTTATAAGGTCAACAACTATAAACGTTAACACCATAAACTCAACTGTTTCATTTTCCACCAGCACATTATATACACAAATATTATTTTGAAAAGGGTAACAAGTGGACATTATACCCCAGATCATCAGCGATACACCTCCGCACCAGTGTCTTATCCTGCCGCTCTCTCCCTGGACTGGATCCAGACTTCCCCCTAGCTTGTAAGGATTTCCAGCAATAATAAAATAACAACCATTTGAATATCGTCACAGTGTGTTTGTACCTTTTTTTCGTCAGCATTCCACGCCACACCATACAATCCACAATAATCAGGACAATAACCGATTGATTAGTGTGAGTTCGTATAGCGTGTAGCCAGCTTAATGTGTTACATTTATTAAAGGTTTCCTGCATTAGGGGAAAGGAGTCATGCACTAAAGTAAAAAGAAGTCTAAAAAGTTGACTGTTTGATATAAACTTCTGTCTTATAAAAAGAAATTATAAAAAAAACCTTCCTAATCTTTCCCAGAGTGTGTCCCTCATCAAGTTCTGGAATTGTAGGGTTTCCAATACTACCTTTATGTTATTTTGGATGTTTTGTACCACAATACCTTAAACAAGGCATAGGAAGCCTGTTATGTGAAACTACGTGTCCCATAATGCTTTTCTAGGTATTAGCTATTCCTATGCTATTATAGCATTCTGGGAGTCAAAGTTTCACAACACTTGGGGCCAGATTTACTAAACTGCGGGTTTGCAAAAGTGGAGATGTTGCCTATAGCAACCAATCGGATTCTAGTTCTCCCTTTACTATTACATACTAGAGAATGTCAGCTAGAATCTGATTGTTTGCTTGCTATGGGCAACATCACCACTTTTCCAAACTCACAGCTTAGTAAATCTGGCCCTGGAGTCATGGGCGTAACTATAGGTGGTACAATGGGTGCCTGCTGGACTAAAAGCCCATCCACCGCACCACCCCAGGAGTCTGTCTCTGTAGTGCTGCTATATAGGGTTGCGGTGAGTGAATAGTTCATCCACCATGACGCTCTATATCAGTACTGTGGAGAAAGACTGTACAGCGCTGCTTATAAAGCCAGGAAAAAAAAAAAAACAGAAAGAGAAAGAGAAAGCCATCTTACCTCCGGTCCCTCTGGGCCATATTCAGAGATCCGTGTCCCGATTGGTCCGCAAATATAAGCACGGACGGAGCAAGGAACACCCACCAAAACCCCCAGTCACTCCCCTTGCTAATCCATGCTCTCGGACACTTACACCTCCATAGACCAGCTGTAACTTTCCGTGTGCTGTTACATTCATATATGTATTAATCCACAATGCACCGTAATCAAAAGCGCTAGGTAGCCTAAAATACACAGTAGGAAATCTATATATAGTCTTATAAGTTCAGACCTTGTGAGGTTTTTCTTTTCAAATGTCCATATAGAGGTGGGGGATTCTTGCTTTATCACCAGGTGGAGGCCCCACTATATCCGGATCCTTCTCCTCCTTGTTGGTTCACTCCTTCTTTGTATGTACTCGGGGAGATCCACACATAAATATAGAGAAAAGGTATAGAGATATAGTGAAGTACGTCAAAATTGATCAAACTCCAACCTTCCGTATCGTATCCCTAAATGGGAAGGGAAAATATAATCCAGAAAACAGTTCTAATTTCCCCAGGAATCAGGCAAATCCAAAATAGTAGGTATCCTATCCTACGAATATGGGCCCACAAGAGTTCTGCAATTCTCCTCCACGGACCCCGCTCACCCTTATCCCGGACTTGTATACCAGAGTGCCGCTACCCACGTTCATCCAACGCGTTTCAACACGCTTGTGTCTTTCTCAAGGATTGTGGGTAGACAGCTGATGACGGACATAAGTAGCGACGCACTCTGCATTACATCATCTTCATTCGTCGAATTGATACCGCTACTGTAAACCACTGTTAAAAACCGGTTTTTAACAGTGGTTTACAGTAGCGGTATCAATTCGACGAATGAAGATGATGTAATGCAGAGTGCGTCGCTACTTATGTCCGTCATCAGCTGTCTACCCACAATCCTTGAGAAAGACACAAGCGTGTTGAAACGCGTTGGATGAACGTGGGTAGCGGCACTCTGGTATACAAGTCCGGGATAAGGGTGAGCGGGGTCCGTGGAGGAGAATTGCAGAACTCTTGTGGGCCCATTCAAGTGTTTTATGAACTTTTTCCTTACACTCCCTGACTTACCTGTTATTATCCTGTGTGTATGAAAGTATGTTTTTAAAGTTTTAAGAAGTTTTTTATCGTGGAAATAAAGAAAAGTTTCTCCAAAAAGCCACCCTGCCTTGTTAAATTGCCATAGTACAAGAGAGGGAGGAGGTGAGTGCTCTGGGGGGTATACTACGAGGCAGTTAGACCCCAGCACAAACAGAGTTGCACTAGGGTGTTGTTCTTTCTTTTTCCTTTTCCCCCCCTTTCCCATTGGGCTCGGCCGGCCGGTGAGACGTGGAGGAGGTGAGAGGAGGAGGGTCAGGAAAAGACACCCAAGGATCCCTTGACGTTGATGTGGATTTGTACATTGCGTGACAAAGAGGAAATTCCGTGAGTAGGATACTTACCATTGTGGATTTGCCTGATTCCTAGGAATATTTAGATTGTGTTTTTGGAATATATTTCTTCTTCCTATTGTGAGTAAGGTTACGGAAGGTTGGAATTTAGTTGGATGTGACGTACTTCACTATATTTTTGCATCTCTCTTCCCTATTTATTTATTTATGTGTGGATCTCCCTGAGTGCATACAAAGAAGGGGTAAATTATCAAGAAGGAAGAATATCCAGGGATCTCTTGTTGACCCGTATACTGTGGGATAAAAGAAGGGATTCCGTAAGTAGGATACCTACTATTTTGGATTTGCCTGATTCCTGGGGAAATTAGAACTGTTTTCTGGATTATATTTTCCCTTCCCATTGTGAGTAGGGATACGGAAGGTTGGAGTTTGATCAATTGTGACGTACTTCACTATATCTCTATACCTTTTCTCTATATTTATGTGTGGATCTCCCCGAGTACATACAAAGAAGGAGTGAACCAACAAGGAGGAGAAGGATCCGGATATAGTGGGGCCTCCACCTGGTGATAAAGCAAGAATCCCCCACCTCTATATGGACATTTGAAAAGAAAAACCTCACAAGGTCTGAACTTATAAGACTATATATAGATTCCTACTGTGTAATTTTAGGCTACCTAGCGCTTTTGATTACGGTGCATTGTGGATTAATATTTGTGTGTTCAATCATTTCCACTTAGGTGGAACTGACTGACATAAGGGGTGAAGTGACAACACCCCTACACCGTGGTCTTCTGCTGCTGATATTGTGTGGCGCAGGAGGTGTTGTTGTCCTTTCATATACGCATGTTTTATAAAGAGGCACTAAGAATTCCCTGTGGGATTTATATACCTCTATGCCTTCAATACTTTTTAGTAGGAAAAGATGAAGTTGCGGCATCTATATCGTTTAAAGTAATAGGAGAGTTTAGGAAAGAATAGCTGTCACTGGTAAGCCTGGGCAATGATAGCAAATGGAGATAGGCAATTAGC
>WWET01002091.1:63493-76348 GCA_011038615.1 Limnodynastes dumerilii
ATGGGAAGCATCTGTATGAGATATGAAAGTTTAGGGAATATAATAGATTTAATAACCGCTACTCTACCAAATAGGGATAACGGTAAGTTCTTCCAGAGCTCCAGTTTCTGGACTAGTTCGCGAATGGCGGGAGTAAAGTTACAGTTATATAGTTGAGCTAAAGTCGTAGGAATCCAGATGCCTAAATATTTTATTGTTTGGGATATTTTGGTGAGGGGGTTAACAATGGGTAATAGCAGCTGTGGGGAGCATTTCTCGACTAATGGCAACACCTCAGATTTCTGTAAGTTAATCTTATATCCAGCGAAAGAGCTGAATTGTTTGATAACTGCTATCACTGTGGGGACCGAGACTGAGGGATTTGACAGGAATAGCAGCATATCATCTGCAAAGAGAGCCAGAGTGACTTCTGTCTCCCGTATCTTAATTCCATGTATGTCAGGGTGGTTCCGCAGGGACTCGGCCAGGGGTTCTAAAGCGAGTGCAAACAGTAGAGGTGAGAGTGGGCATCCCTGGCGGGTGCCCCTCTCTATTACAAATGAGGATGACAGATATCCATTGCTGGCTACTTGGGTTTGGGGATTCGTGTATAATGCTTTCAAGAGATGCGAGAAGCTAATCGGGAATCCGAAGGCGTCTAGTGTCTTCCACAAGTGATCCCATGTAACAAGATCAAATGCTTTCTCTGCATCCAGAGAAAGCAAAAGGTTAGGCTCCCCAGTAGCCGGGTCCTCCTCTAGGTGCTGCATAACACTCAAGATCTTTCTAATATTAGAGGCTGGGTATCTACCCCAGATGAAACCTGCCTGGTCCCTATGTACAATGTGGGGCAAGATTTTCTTAAGTCTTTCTGAAAGTATTTTCGTGAAAATCTTGTAGTCCACGTTTAATAGCGAAATTGGTCTATAGGAACCAGGCAGTTCAGGGTCCCTCCCCGGTTTCAGGAAAGTTTTAATAACGGCCAAGTTAAAATAGAGTGGGACAGATTTGGTCTCAATAATATTGTTAAATACCGCTTGGAGTGGTGTAGCAAGTTTGGGGGCTAAAATTCTATAAAATTCCCCACTGAAGCCGTCCGGTCCCGGGGCTTTATTTGATTTAAGGCGTTTAATAGCTTCCATGATTTCAGTTGTAGTTATGGGGTTTTGGAGCATAGCGACGTGCATTTGGCAGAGGCGTGGTAGATGACACGTGTCCCAGAATTTATTTTTTGCATCTAAATCCATTGCGTCTTGGGAGTATACTAGTTTGTAATAATTTTGCAGTGTTGCAGTTATATCTTTACCTGAGTACACACTGTTGCCATCTTCAGTCTTTAGGGATTTGATATTCATAGGGGTGTGGGAGGTGGACATTAAATTTGACAATAGTCGACCAGATTTATTACCTTGTCTATAGAATTTATATTGGTAGGCATTGGATTGTTTTTGATGGATGGCTGTGAGGCAAGCTTCAAACTTTGCTTTCTGTTCGATATATTTATCCTTATTAGCCTTCGTGGGGGTAATTAACAATTGTTGGTAGGTCTGTGAGAGAGTTTTTTGCGAGTCTAGGTACAGTTTGGTGTAGGATTTATTATGTTGTGTGGTAAAAGACAATATCTCTCCCCTAAGTACTGCCTTGGCTGTTTGCCAAAACAGGAGGGGATCAGAGATATGCTCGGCATTAGAGTTGGCGTATGTTGCCCAAGCAGCCTCCAACATATTTCTAAATTTAAGGGAGCCATTTAAATACGTGGGAAATCTCCACGACCTAAAACTACCTCTATCTATCCCACTTGTCACAGTGACCCACACCAAAGCATGATCCGAAATGCAAATGGGCTCTATACCTGCGTTCAGCACCCTAGGGAGCAGGGAGTCCGCAATCAGGACGTAGTCTAAACGAGAAAGTGTTCCGTGAGCCGCCGATAGACAGGTAAATTCTCGGTCCACGGGGTGCCTCACACGCCATATGTCTAAGAGGCGCAGCTGAATTGAGAGAGAGAGGTTATGTTTAACTTGGGAAGCTTGCGTCTGGAGTAGGTGGAAACTTGTCTGTCTAAGGTAGGCGAGGCCACAAGATTATAGTCACCGCCCAAGATGAGAGTAGATCCACATAGTGGAAGCAACTTAGTGAGAAGAGTTTGAAAAAATTGTTGGTCATATTTAGTAGGGGCGTACAGATTGCAAATATGATATCTAGAGCCTCCCAGGGAAGCCTCTATTATAATGTACCTACCAGCCGGGTCTACCTGATCTGAGTGCACCTCTACTGGCAGCGTATTTGCAACCAATAGGGCCACACCTCTAGCTTTTGATGTATAGGAGGCTGAAGACACCACCTTATAGCCCATTTGGGAAAGCTTTTGTACCTCAGGGGGAAGTAGGTGCGTCTCTTGCAATAGTGCAACGTCTATTTTAAGCTTTTTAAGGTAGATAAGTAGTTTTTTTTGCTTAATTGGTGAGTGAATGCCTCCGACATTCCATGTACAAATCTTAATAGTGGACATGTGGGGGGTGAGCGAGGGATGCGTAGCAATTTGTAGATACTGACCAGCTTTAATATCACACTGTTATTTAGACTTGGTATAGGAAACATCACCTCTCAACACTAAGACTGTTTGCAGCAGATGAAATATGACTCCCCTGCAATCAACATGGTTTAGCCCAGGTGTAACTAAGTTCATGCACTTAACAAGGTCTGGATCCAGCCCAATATGATGTATGTAGTTATTACACATGGTGTGATGTATGTAGTTATTACACATGGTATAATGCATAGTTATTACACATGGTATGACATGTATGTAGTTATTACACATGTTATGATATATGTAGTTATTACACATGGTGTGATGTATGTCGTTATTACACATGGTATGATGCATAGTTATTACACATGGTATGATATGTATGTAGTTATTACACATGTTATGATGCATGTAGTTATTACACATGTTATGATGCATGTAGTTGTTACACACGGTATGATGCATGTAATTATTATACACGGTATGATGCATGTAGTTATACACGATATTATGCATGTAGTTATTACACATGGAATGATGTATGTAGTTATTACGCATGATATGAAGCATGTAGTTATTACGCATGGTATGATGTATGTAGTTATTACGCAAGTTATGATGCATATAGTTATTATACACAATATGATGTATGTAGTTATTACACATGGTATGATGCATAGTTATTACACAAGGTTTGATATGTATGTAGTTATTACACATGTTATGATGCAAGTAGTTATTACACATGGTGTTATGTATGTAGTTATTACACATGGTATGATATGTATGTAGTTATTACATATGGTGTGATGTATGTAGTTATTACACATAGTGTGATGTATGTAGTTATTACGCATGGAATGAATGGCAAAAAAGGTGGATAAGCGAGTCCGTTAGAAGCCCTTCTGGGATGGCAATGCAGCCTAAAACCACTGGAGAGGAGAGAGCTTGATCTGGACACCTGGCTGTGTGGATCACTTGATGCGTTTTAGGAACACTGCCCTTTCTCAAAAGTCACTCTTTTGCCACTGGGGTATGGACAGCTTTTTATCAGGCTCTTTGCCTTTGACTTTTATTGTATTATGTTTTTTATGTGTTTCCTTAAGTAAAATAATTTTTAACACTCACCTGAGCATCATCGCTATATTGATTTTATATAGGTATATATTTTACATTTGAGATTCATTTCTAATCCCATTTTTTCTTTTTCTCATTTTATGATATGGATTCCTCTGAGGTTTATATCAACTCCATTTAACTTGATTCAAGTCCGCATCTCTTCAATATTAGGATTACCTTGGACTATTTCACCACCTTTATGCCGCTGTAATTTTATTGTTTTAAAATTATATTACTTTTACAGTTGTATGAACAGTATATTTTGTATCACACATTTCCAGTGCTTTTCCCTGTCCACTTTTTCTCTGTTTGGATAGCATAAATGGCGCTGGGGGAAAAACTGTGTCTTTCTTTAACCACAAATAATGATAAAGGGTGTGCAGATGGTATAAACAAGTGCAAAACATGCTAAAGTAATCTTTGAAAATATGTGCAACAGTTGTGTCAAAAAGTGCAAGTGGTTCTTAAACCAGTCAAGTCAATAAATAAGAATGGCATAAAACTGACAAAGGGGCCCAATGGATAGGTCCTATGATGAGGTAATGGATCTCCTTCCAAAGGAAACAAAGGGCCTGTTGCGCTGAGTGTACTAACGCTCAGCATAACATCGATGCACTCCCCTTGACACTCCCCCTGTCCCAGCGTAATTACACACTGTTGCGCCGGCTGAAAGCTACCTAACTTCAGCCTGCGTAACAGAGTGTAATTTCGCTGGCCACATGATTGTAACTATCTAACCCTGCCCTCCCTCCCTCATTTCTGTGCCCCCCCCCCTGCCTACCTTCTGCTGCGTAGTTACAGCAAGGAACGCCCCCGGACGCCGGGCAAAACAGCGGATTTTACGCATCCACCCGCCGTAACTACGGCAGTGGGCGGAGGTCTGGATCAGGCTCCAAGAAACAAGTATAAATAAAAATACTTCTCTATAAGTAAAGATGTCTCTGCATTTTAAAACTCAACATAACTGCAATATCGGAGGGATCAGTTTTACGGTATTAGGTAAGATTAAATCTATTTTCTACGTGACACAAAAGTATGTCTAAAATACAAAATGTAGGCGGGGGTTTTCATTTAAAGTGTAAAGTATGGGCGTGCTTAGCTGCGTAAGTCCGTGTTGCACATCCGTACATGTGCGGACGATAGTTAAGGTAGGGTTTGTAAAGCGGAAATCGGTCAAAGTACGTACATTCAAGGGGTGGGCCTAGGGGAGTGTATAGAAGGTACACACACATAAATACGCTACGCTAGTAAACGGATTGCAAGCGGAGTTCTGGATCTACCCCAATGTTTTTAAACATTGAGGGGCACTTCTTAAGAAGCATAATACATTAAACAGACATGGCATCACTGCTAATACACTGTGTGGTTGTTTATTTTTTTAGAGTACAATAAAAAAAAATATATATTTTTATGTAAATATATTTTTCCGTTGCTTTAAAGCATAAACACTACAACTGAAGCTTCCAATTTATTAATAACAGTTTGAAACCCTTTCAAACACATTATACAAGTGTGTATTTTAAGACATAGCAGCAGAGAGCTTATTGCTTTGTGCCTGTACGTCACATGCCGTCCCATACTGGTTGCATTTTCAGCCTATAAGATTTGATTTCCAAAAAAGGGACATCCGAAAGTTCCTTTTCGGATGTCCCTTTTTCAAATACCTAATATTTTCTCCAGAATGGGTGAGTATGCCGTTCGGCATACTTCACCCATTCACCTTCGAAAAGGACGATATCCCTCCGCCGCACCTCTGCCGCTGCTATTGCTGGACCAAGGGACAGGTGAGTAAACTCTCTGTGCGGGATAGGGAGGGTTAGCGTCAGGTGTTAGGAATACCGGAAGGGTAACGTGCAAGTAGGCAATACCGAAGTACTGCAGGCTGAAAGATAGTGGAGAGCAAGGCGCCTAACCTGAAATCCGGCGGCTGTCCCTGTACACCAAGTACCACCCTCACGGGTGGGCTTCAGCCACTCCTGGGCGCATATAGGTCCCTACACTGCACTAGGAGGAAACACAACAAGCTAACCACAGATACAAAATGAAACTAGATAGCAGCGAACCCACGTGGAAATAGAAGACAGCACCTAGACGGATGGTGAAAACAGACAAGGGCGAACACTCACAGAAACACACTGAGAAGCAGACAAGTGCACTGGGAAGGCAGGGAAGGAACACTAAACAGAAGGAAAGGCAAGGATAAAGGGGCACTCAGGAATCAAGCACTGGAAACTGGAAACGAGACACTGGCAGGAACTGGGACAGCAGAGCAGAGCTATAACCAGCACTGAATGCTGGAAGAAAAACCCTATTTAAAGGGTAAGGATCCAATCAGGGAGTAGCAGTGGGAGGATCACAGTAATTGGTGGCCAGGGAACATGGATAACTTATGCAGGGGAATCTCTGCAAGTAACAGTAATTTTGGCATCCTGCCTGGCTTGTTCCTGTGGCTTATAGACATATCTGGAGTCCTGGCTGTCTGGAAACGCAGGATGCTGGCGGGAACCCCAGCTGGCAGAACAAAAGGTAAGTGCAGCGCGGCGGCGCGTAACATCAGGCTGCAGGGGAGGGAGGGTAAGGGTCAGGCTGCGGGAGATGGTGGGTTAGGGTCAGGCTGCAAGTAATGGAGGGTTAGGGTCAGGCTGCCAGGAAAGGAGGGTTAGGGTTATATGTGATGCTCGCATAACTAATTTACGGAAGATTTACCACAGGGAAGCAATCATTTCAGTTTCATTGCAGGCCTTAGCTGCGGTACCTGCTACTTTTATTGTGTTGTATAAACAGAGAATGAAATGATACTTTGTATTATTATGTTTGCACGACACGTTGAAATAAATTTTATCGTTAGAGAGAATAATGAGAGAAAGAAGTGATTTTATTTGCATAACTGTAAACAGGGAAATATACACTCAGTTCCCTGCACTTCTATTCCCTACGATATTCTGAGAACAAAATAAGGCAAATAGCGCCGGATCCTGACCGACGCGCGCATTACGGGCGCTAGGTCATTACTGCCGTTTTCGTAGCGGGGAGTGCACGCCACCTGCCCTCCTAGCTCTCGGTAGTAAATATGGACACTTACATGTAAGATTTCTACATGAACTTTTACGACCAGATCTGTGGCCTTACGGCTGCATACGTTGTCGTAACAGTACTTCCCCCGCCCATCCCCTCATTTACTTGTTGATGTCCGCCTTCACGGCGGAGACAGCCCCTTTTCCGTAACGCCTTCCCTTACAGCATTGTAAGAAGATAGCGCACATGCACACAACCTTCAAGAAAGGGGAATTACGTACGCACCGGATGCGAGGATCGGGCCCATAGGGCCTGAATCACAGATAAGAAGGAAATAAGTATTCATGGATTCGCTATTAGTCAACTCCTATGACACTCCCCTTGGGCCTGATCCAGAACAACGCCCGCCGTCGCTAGGATGCGCATCTGCGCATGCGCCGGGCAGTTGTATGCCCGGCGTCGCTACGGCAACGCCCGATCGTGGATCGGGCGTCCGTAGCAGCGCCGTAGGGATGCTGGAGGGGATGTCCTCCAGCGTCCCTACGTTCAGGTTAGTGTAGGTGGGCGGGGGGAGGTAGTTAAATGAGGGTAGGAGGGCGGGCTAAGCAGCCATACGCTCCTGTACGAGCGTATGGCCCCTTCCTTACGCCGGCTGAAGTTAGGGTAGCCTTCAGCCGGCGTAAGGAAGGGGCCATACCATGTCAGGGTAAGTAAATTTAGTAAGCACAGCGCATCGGCGTAGGTCTGGATCAGGCCCATTGGGCTGGATCCAGACTTAATTAAGTGCTTGGAATTAGTTACTCCTGGGCTCAACCATGTTGATTGCAGAGGGAGTTAAGTTAATTGTATTTTTTGCATGCAGGGATATCTCTTTGAATTGCTTACTGCACACAGATACTGACCAGCTTTACTATCACACTGTTATTTAGACTTGAGATAGGAAGAATCACCTCTCAATTCTAATACTGTTTGCAACAGATGAAATATGACCCCTGCAATCAGCATGGTTTAGCCCAGGAGTAACTCATTTCAAGCACTTACGAAAGTCTGGATCCAGCCCATTATCTGCTTGTTATTGCTATTTATCAGTTTTGTATTGAAATAGACAATACAGTTGTTATCATGTGTCAAATACAATGTCCCAATACAGTAGTAGAATGGAAAGTTTTTAACATGCAATTCACAAGGCACAACGCATGCTGGGCAGGGGGTTCTATGCAGATCATGCAGTAAGTTTCTTGCTAAGCCATTATGTATGATGCTGCATTGCAAAGCTTGACAAAGACTTTTGAACAAGTCAGGGGTCTCTTACATAAGTCCCCAGACAAGTAACATCGGCATGCACTTCCCTCTTCCACATGGACTTTCAGACCCACTCGCGCACGGAAAGCATACGTGTGTGGGTCTGAAACTTTTTTTAGTCTGAACTTTTTTTTTGTTATTCAGTTGTTGGGCTACTATATGGTGAGTGTGACGACATATGACAATTTTATTTTGTTTAGACAGATAGCTACTTACATAACGTTTTGTACAGTGTTTTCCTTCCTGTACTGTTATTATTCTCTTATAAAGTATATTTATCTGGCATTAAAGGGCATATCATCTAAAATAAGTGCAATATTGCTTTTGGAGTTAATAGCTGTTTACTTTAATCACTGAACACATAACAAAATCTCCCTACTGTCTGTACTTCTTTATTTTCAAGTCCTAATAGTTTCTAAGTATGAGGCAATGTTAGTCAAACATTCACACATTTGTTATTGTAGTCATATTTGCTCATTCGCTTCAATGTTTAACTCTCCAAAAGTAAAGCCTGAATGAGCTTTCTTTAATCTGATGTTGGTGGGTGGGGTGTTGCCCCTGGAGACAGATTCTTTTGATAACATGTAAGAGAAGTGAAATGACAAAACTAAACAGAACACTGCACTTTGTGGTGCTTATGCTAATGGTGTATAATGTTTGCTAGAGCAACATTATATACACTAACACAGAATCACTCTGAAGTTTGAAGCATAGACTTCTGCCATGGTAAGTTGTCAATACATGTAATGTATTCATAATATACAGATATTTTGGGGAGCATATTATACCTTTTATGCTTCAGTTTTTGTGTATATACATGACATAATATGTTCTATTTTTGTTATATTATATGTATATCAAGCAGCATACTCTTTAAGGCACTTTGGGCCTGATTCCGAGATGCGATTTTTTCGCTACTTAGGTGCGTATATTTAGGATCTTAGAAAATTTGCATCAATGCGCATGCGTAGTAATAGTGCAAAGCCATCTACGTAGAGGTTAGGATCTTAAATTCGCTAAGCGCGGACCTGTGAATCGATCGCAAGCACTTAAGATCTTAAGTGCTGCGGAAGTTTAAGAGCTGAAGGATTTGCATGGAAATGGCCGGGGGGAGGCAGGGAGATGAGGGAAAGTGGGCGCGGGCAGACACTTAGGATCTCAAATAACCGCAACTACTTCCCTTAAGATCTCAAATGACAGCGCAGAGTTAGGGTTGCTCAATGGTGGTCTAACTTTAAGATCCGTCGCTGTTTGCAAGGGGAGTGACTATTTAAACAGTGAGCTGTAACCTGCTAAGATCTGAACTTAGTTGTGTATATTTGCGATCTTTTCGCAGTCGCATCTCTGAATCACCCCCTTTAATGTCAGTACAACCTTCCTTTGGACTAGGTTGTGAAGAGCACAAAGCAACCACCTTGTGCTCTTCACAACCTATTCCAGAGAAATATTAATTCTGTCATTAAAAAATGTAAGCGCTTTCTTAAGCCTAACATGGACAAAACGGAAATCGTAATCTTCCCTCCTTTGCGTTTCTCTTCTACCTCTACTATCTCCATTACTATCGGCAACTCCACCATCTCCTCCACCCAAGCCGTCATCCTTGACTTATCACTTTTCTTCACTCCCCACATCTGCCCCCTCTCACTGTCCTGCCACTTTCACCTCCACAACATAGTTCGCATCAGGCCTTTTTTAACCACAGATGCCACTATTTCACTCATTCACTTTCTCATTTTCTCCCGTCTCGACTACTTCAATATTCTCCTCTTTGGCCTTCCTCTGGTTTGTCTTGCTCGCCTACAATCCATACTAAATGCTGCAGCCAGACTCATCTTCCCCTCCAAACAAACTGCCTCCACCTCCCCTCTCTGTCTATCTTTACACTGGCTTCCTGTCTCTTTCAGATTTCTCTTCAAGCTCCTCACCATAACTTACAAGACTCTTCTTCTCTATTGCTCCTTACTTCTCCTTCCTTATCTCCATCCACATTCTTCCCCAACCCCTCCGCTCTGCTGGTGACCGACGCCTCAACTCCATAATGATAACTACCTTGCACTCCCGCATCCAAGACTTTTCTCGGGCTCCCCTCTGCATTGGAACAACTTATGACAACCTATCAGGCAATCCAACACACTCCCATCCTTGAAACACTCCTTCAAAACCCAATTCTTCAGGATAGCTTACCCTGCCTCCGACAAAGCTTACCTACTAACCCTATTTTGATCCCTGTGTCTGCTATTTGTTTACCCCCTCCCACTTAGCATGCTAGCTCTTATGAGCAGGGCTGTCCTCCCTCCTCCCATTACCCCTCTATCTTGTCTTACACTCATATCCTGCTTGTTTATTTTCCATACATATTATTATGTCACTTTTGTACTATATTTTATGAATTTGTTCCCTGTCAATTATTGTATTGTAAATGTAATTATTAGCTTTCCTATTCCCTCTGTACGGCGCTGTGGATACCATGTGGCACCTTATAAATAAACGTTATTAATAATAATAATAATAATAAAAATAATACTGAGTAACTACTCTACTTCTATAGACAAGTCTTTGTAGTAGCCTGCTGGACATAAGCTTATGTCCAAAACTAATGTATTGTAACTATATTTACACTTAAATGCCATTAACTGCAATATGTGTGCATTTCAAGCTAATTTCTAGCTGTGTCAATGGTTGCCTACTATCATAGTACTGTTGCAGTATCTTTGTGCGACTCTACAGTTACTTATGCAGTTAAAGTGTACCATTGCTTGCTATACACATTGAATTAAGGACAATTCATGATGAATAGACTATGCAAAGCTTCCTTTATTTGAAGTGGTAAAATATTTTCTTTCCTGTATTGGCACAAATAGTATGACAAACAGAGTATGTAAGAAAATTCCTATTATCTGTACATAACACTTGTACATATTCTTATGTTACTGAAAGCTATTTACCATTACTATTTTAGAACTATTTCAAGCCATTTGGATGCAGATCATCGAGTAGAAAAATGTTGTATCAGTCAGAAAAACCGGACAGTGGATTTGTAAGGTAATTAAATTACACATGAACATTACTTTGCCTACTGAATTTAAAACTTTACTGTGCCGGAATGTGTCTCAGTCATGTCTTAGTCACTTTGGGCCAGATTCACAATTAATAACACTGGTAGATTTCCACGTGCTATTTGCAGTACCATAATCCCCCCCAACAGAACACAGCTGACCAATGCTGTGCTTCATGCGGATATCAGAGATTATCTTACTTAAAGAGGGAGGTTCAGAGTTCTTCCAATTTTGAGCTATTGTAGCCCTAGTTGCAATACAATTATGGCACAAAACATATCTAGAGTCTGCCCTGTATTAATGGCCAGTCTGCTTTACTAGTACAAGCTTAAACAGTAGTAAATATGATATAAAATAGATAAAGAGAGCTATCCCAGTTACCTCATTGTACCATCAGACCTCATTCACAGATTGCCTGGAGAACCCCAGCAAACATCTTTCTCCTAGCTCTCACATCTTAAAAACTTGACTGTGTGAAATGCATTTGTCCCTCTCTGAAACTTCCCTGATCTTTGATTGGTTAACCTGACTGAAGTGGGAATTTGTTTGTAACATATCTGATTGTACCAGTGTGGGGGGAGGAGAGGCTTCATCTGATCAAAGAAGGAAAGACTTTGTTTCCTGTTAATTACCATATGAATAGTTCATTCTGCCTTTGTCTAAAATACAGGTATAGTGGAAAAACTTAAGATTGCATAACATATATATGACATATATTATTATATTATTATTATTTATGTATATATCTATATTTCGGTTTCCACAGTACTCGGCTCATATTTTCAAAATGTCCTTTATTATTATTAAAAACATATTTTCACTCATGTACTTTTAACATCAAATTGCTGTAAAGATTTTATATGTACGTTGTTCTATTTTGTTCACATATGTGTGGATGTATGGCCCCTTATTTTAACTTCCAGCACATCTAGCTCTGATTACTATGACTCACAATATTGCTCATCCCGTTGTGGACTTTTGGAGAATGAGCTGAATAATGAGATTATAAAATCAGAGAAACGAAGGACAGCTTTGGGAGAAAGTCTTAGGAATGCACACCATGCCATAGAACATCAAAGGGACTGCTTACATCAGAGAGACAGTGACATTACCAAGAACCAATCGACACTTGAGAGCTTGCTAATGAAACAAGAGGTATGTTTATACAACTCAAATTTTTTATTTTTCATACTTTATTTAAATTTTCATGATAACAAATGACAACAACAACAATTATGGCAGGCATAGTGTACCTGGTAAGCAGAATGTAAGATAAAAAAGAAAAAAAGGAGAGAAGGTACATTAGTACACAATGTATCTGCTGCAGTTAACCAATAGTCGGTTAGAGGCATAACTAGGAAATGTAGGGTGAGGTATAAAATGGGAGGAGAAGTTCTCCAAAGAGCTATAATTCTATTAGCCAAAAACAAAAAAAAACCTGACTCAGCCAGGAGACAGTGCTGTCATAAAAAACAAGGAACTATCGTTTAAGTAGAATATAACAGAGTACAGAAGACAGAGAAAGAAAAAGAAAAAAAAAAAAGAAAGGAGGAAGCAGAAAGAGGAGGTGGGGGAGAGGGAAAGTTGTGTAGATTAGGGAAGTACAGCTTAAAAAGCTCCTAGGGGTTTTTAATCAGGTAATGAAGAGCACAATATCCTAATAAGGTATGCGCCAAAAACAGAGAGGGGGTACAGAAGGATTACCAGAAAAGAGATCAAGGGATAAAGTTGTGTAGGGAAGTACAGCTTAAAAAGCTCCTAGGGGTTTTTAATCAGGTAATGAAGAGCACAATATCCTAATAAGGTATGCGCCAAAAACAGAGAGGGGGTACAGAAGGATTACCTTACCAG
>WWET01002091.1:76813-120505 GCA_011038615.1 Limnodynastes dumerilii
TGTATACACACCAATGGTCAGATATTAAATATTTATTAAACTAAATAAAGAATACATAAAAATGCCGATATGAAATAAAACAACAAAAAAATGCAAATTAGATAAGTATAAAAAATAATTGATTTCAAATAAATCCAAGGCAGGTTAGATCCAAGAGTAGTTGGTGATGGGAAACAGCCCGCAGGGAACCACCCCAGGGGGATGGGAGGGAGAAGATGTGGGGGGTCTGAACGGTAGACAACTGTCACTGTGTATAACTCTATTGGATGATTACTTTGTTAAAAGTTCAGTTGGTGTATATAAAGGCAGTGCCCCAATATAGTAACTGTTGCTTATATAGGTTGATATCCACAATGCTGAAAATATATGGGGGTATAACAAGAGTGGTACTTGCTAGCGACAATAAGATGCAAAATAGACCAGCATACAGTTGATGTGTGGTAATACTGTATCGCAAAAGTCACTCCTATCCCACAGCGATCTATCACAGCCGGCAGCCAGACGAACAGGGGCGACACACAGCTCACGTGGATCCGTTGTTTACAGAGCACCCGCTCTCAAGCCGTTGTTAATAGTCGCTGCCCGTCTGGTATTAGCTGGGTGGAGAAGAGTAGCAGATGTAGCCTCAAGGGCAGAGTGGATAGTAATTGGTGGCTCTCAACGCAGAAAGGATGTTAAAAGCGGCTTATCGGGCGTCCCCGAACCAAAGTCTGACGGCAGAGCACACAGGTGGTTTTAGCATATATCAAAGATGTTGTGGTTAATAGGGGTTGCCAAATCAAAAGCTGCCTTGGAGAAAGAGAGTCCTGCAACGCGTTTCGTCCCTGATTGGGACTTTTTCAAGCATGTAGCCTCTCCCACTGTTCTGCCCTTATATAGGGAGTGAACTAAAAAACCAGGTGTCCGTTAATGAACGGTAGAAATATATTTATATAGTACCAATCGCAAAACAGTTATAAATATATACATATAAATATAATTTCTGATCCATTGGTGTGTTCTTTATAAGTTAACAATTTGTATTAAGTTAACAGTATAAATACAGAGAATAAAGAAACATAAGAATAAATAAATAAATACAAATATTTTTTTCTTATTAAATAATTAATAAAATTAGAAAAGTATATATGTGTACCTACATCCTTATATGCAAATGAGCTGTCTTATAACAGTAAGATCTAATAGTATAGAATGATGTTTAGATCAAACTCGTTCAATCAGAGAAACAATAATAAAAACTAATAAATAATAAACTAAATAATCAAAAATAATAAATAATAACAAACAAAAAAATAATATTAATAAATAAAAAATAAAAAATGTACTTATAAAGAAATGTTATTCTTTTTAAATAATCTGTTAAATTAAATATACTAAATCAATAAATAACCCTCCATATAGAGTTTAAAGTGATAGTTAATTATGCAGTACATATACCATAATATGAGTATGTGTATATATACCCACACCTACATGTGTATTTAAAGGTGTATTCATAAAAGAACTTACAAAGGGTACGTTATTTGGAAACAATGGTAGTAAGTATATAAATTCTCATATATTCTTGAAATGTGGAAAAATTAATTAATGATTATTAAACTCTAGTGCATCATTTAATCTATCTGGCATAAGGGTTTGCAAACGAAAGATCCATTCTACTTCCTTGTTACATAATGATCTGTAGCGATCACCACCCCTTATTGTAAGTTTTATATGTTCAATTCCAATCACAGACAATGATTTTGGAGATTGGTTATGAACGTCTAAAAAATGGCATGAAGCACTTTGTTGACAAAATCCCCTTTCTATATTTCTTTTGTGCTCCCTAAAACGTTCCTTTAGTGTGCATGTGGTTCTGCCTACATATTGTAGGCCACACGCACACTGAAGGACGTACACAACAAAAGAGGTTTCACAATTGATAAAAAATGAAATGTCATATGAGATACCGGTCACATGTAAGGTGACCAAAGTTGCTCTATTAGACATATAACCACAAGTAAGACAGACAGAGTGGTTACATTTACTATTAGATTTGGTTGGTAACCGGTTTTTATTATTAACAGTTTCTGATACAGAATGTGGAAGGCAACTGGGTGCGAGAATATTTTTTAAAGATTTGTTTTTATTGAAAACGATTCTGGGTCCACTGGGAAGATGAGACCCCAAAATGTTGTCACATCTCAGGATCTCAAAATTCCGATTAATGATGTTCTTTATTTTATGAGAACTGGAATTGAATTTACTAATAAAAATAAATTCATCCCTCAGATTTGTTTCTGATTTGTCCTGTTCTATAGTCAATGGGGGAAGAGGAAAAGGAAAAGGAACAGGAACAGAGGAGAGGGGATTTGTTGTTAGTTATATATGTATTTTTATTTTTACTACTCAACTTTCTAGTCTTTCTCCCAGTAACCTTAATCATTTCCATTCTATCCTGAGAGTCAGCAAATGAAATGGCTGCATCTATCAGTTCACCAGGATATCCCGTTTTCAAATTAGTTTTAAGTTCTTGGGACTGTAGGACATAATCCTCAGCCCGTGAACAATTTCTCTTCAAGCGACACATCTGGCTCTTTTCCGCATATACGCAATCTATGTATCGAAACGATGCGCAGTAGCTATTGTTTATTATATTACGTCCGTCTATGGAAGACGGACATAGTTTTGGATCCGGCCCAATGTTAGTATTATCAGTGAAAACCGTAATATCCCAAAAATGTATTTGATCCGATCTAATTTCCGAGGTGAACTGTAAATTAAAAGTGTTGGAGTTAAGAAAAGAAACAAATTCAATTGCTAAATCAAGACCCCCATCCCAAATAATAAACAAATCGTCAATGTAACGGCCATAGAGCACCAGATTCCATGGCCATGGCCATACCATGACGCTGCAAATAAAATACACCATCAAATAAAAAATAATTGTGCGATAAGATGAAGGAAATAGAATCAACAAGAAATAAGCATAATCTGTCAGAGATCCCAACATCAGAAGAAAGGAATTTGTCCACAACTCTGGTGCCATCTGCATGGGGAATGTTGGTATATAAAGCAGAGACATCCAGAGTCATGAACAAATAATGAGGTAACCATGAAATGGACGATAATTTGTTAATTAAGTGCGCCGTGTCCCTGATATAGGATCTCTGAGAGACCACGTGTGGTTGCAAAAAGTGATCAACATAAAATGATAAATTGGATGTCAAAGAACCCACTCCCGAAATTATAGGACGCCCCGGTGGATTGGTGTAGGGTTTGTGAATTTTTGGCAACAGGTACAATACTGGAATTATAGGAAATTTGTTATACAAAAAATTTAATTCATCTTTGGTGATAATATTATCCGCAAGAGCCAGATTAAGTCGCTGTTCTAATTCAAGGAGATATAGATTGGTGGGATCATTTTTTAAAACCTGAAAAATAGGTTTTATCTTCCAGTTGTCTAAGGGCCTCAGCGGTATATTGGTTTCTACTTAGAAGAACAATACCCCCACCCTTGTCAGCAGATTTGATGACAAGGGAGGGGTCATCTCTAAGTGATCTTAATGCAGAACGTTTGGAAATAGTTAGATTCTTATTATATTTGGCATATTTCCTGGTACAGAGTTTTTTGAAATCCTCAAACGTCTTTTGGTAAAAGACCTGAATGGATGTACTTTTTTGGTTTGTAGGAAAAAATTTAGATTTTTTCTTAAACATAGATCTATCTATTTTTGGTTCTTGAGACCTATTTATGTCAAACAAACATTGAGTTGTAACTTCATTAGGCATAGGAGAATATTCAGACTGCAATTCCTCCATGATATTAATAAAGTTAATCTCCTCCTGATCTAAAACAATAGGACAAGCATCAGATATGTTGGCCTTACTTAATTTTTTATTCAGAAAAAATATTTTTCTACATAGAACTCTTAAAAAGCGATTCAGCTCAACAAAGAGATAGTAGAGATTGGGGCCTGTATCAGGGGCAAAATTTAATCCCTTAGAGAGAATTAAAAATAGCTTTATCAGAATCACTAAAAATTAACGAATTATTCTTTTTGATTCAGACTCCCCCTCTTTTACCTCGTAATCTCTTAATCTTTTGAAAGTGTTCTGTGAGAGGGGCTCGTAATGATTGTAAACTGTTGTCTCTGCCCCCCTCACACTCTCTAAAAAAAGGAGAGAAGGAGGTGTAGAGGAGGGATAATTCATTGAGGGATCCGCACATGCCCCTAGAAGGGGTTTGGGATTTTTTGGATTGTCACCACAGTTCTTGGAAGGAGATGATCTTGGTAACTTGAGTTTCGTGGACGCATCATGAGATTTTAGATTACCTATTTGCTCATGATGTACATTAATGGATATTTGGATATTATCTCCAGGTTTCTTTTCAATGATATTTGCTGGATGTGTTTCAACCCTATTTTTATTTTGTCTCTGGGAATTATAATAGCCACTAGATTTCTTTTTGTTGTTATTAGAAAATTGTTGTTGATACAAATTTCTATTATCATAACCTGTGTTGCTCTTGTTACCATTAGTCGCCCTCTCTAGCAAATTTGTAGTACACACCATTGTTTAAGGTTCGAGCCCCTGGACCAATCTAATAGCCTACTTAAGTGTACTGCGTGGTATTAAGTTTTAAGATTGGGGAGTTGGAGTCCACCTTGTGACTTTGTACGGGTAAGTATATGCGACTGTCATTGTGCCCGTTTACCTTGCCCAAAAATTTTTTGGCATAGGTGATGGAATTTAGTAAAGAAAGAGCGTGGGAGGCGTATGAGTAATGCCCGCAGGAGGTAAAGGAATTTGGGGAGAATAGTCATTTTAATAATGTTAATTTTCCTGAACCAAGAGAACCATCTAGGGTTTCATCTTTGGAAATCTAGTTTAGTTGCTTTTAGAAGGTCGGGAAAATTAGCCTGGTATAAGTCTCTTGCATTGGGGGTCAGATTGACTCCTAAGTATCTAAATCCATTTGAAGGGGAAAGTCGATTCAAGGCCTGTGACAGTTTCTGAGGGGAGGTGTAAAAAAAAGGGCTAATGATTTGTCATGATTAATTTTAAAATTGCTAAGGCGTCCAAAAACATTGAGTTTTTTAAGTAAAATTGGGATGCAATTGGTTTAGAGAGGAAGACTAGAGCATCATCTGTGAATAGCACTGATTTCACTTCCGTGTGGGAAATTTTAATTCCAGTAACGCCAAAATTATTATGGATCGAGCAGGCTAGGGCCTCCATGCACAAAGCAAACAGCAAGGGGGAAAGTGGGCAGCCTTGCCTAGTTCCATTAGTAATTCGAAATTTGGGAGAAAGTCCACTATTAATTCGCACTTGGGCGGAAGGGGCTGTGTAGAGGGAAAGGACCTTGTCAGTAAATTCGGGGCCCAGGCCTATACGTTCCAGAACTCGTCTCATGAAGCTCCAGTAAACTCGGTCAAATGCTTTTTCAGCATCTGTGGAAAGTAGGACCACTGGGGATTTGGATTTGGAAATATGTTGGATTACTCCAATAGTTTTTGTAGTGTTATCCATTTCTTCCCGACCAGGGACAAAGCCCACTTGGTCATTATGTATTATATGAGGGAGAATTTGTTGGAGACAGTTAGCAAGGAGCTTAGCAAACAATTTAATATCTGCGTTTATATAGGCCTGTAGCTGGAACAGACCGAGGGGTCCTTACCCTCCTTAGGTATTACCGAGAGGTGTGCCAGCAGGGACTGAGGAGAAAAGTTTTGTTTTACCGAGACCTCGTTAAAGGTTGAGAGAAGGATTTAAAGGTTTTATAATATGTAATTGTAAAACTATTTGGCCCAGAACTTTTTCCACTAGAGGTGGATTTTAATGCAATGTCTAGTTCTTACTGGGAAAAGGGGCATTCTAGTTCTAATCTAGTCTCAACCAAAATAGTTGGCAGCTTCGAATTTAGGAGATAGTTTTGTATATCTCTCTCTCTCTATCCTCCTCGCTTGGAGATGGGTCAGAGGGGGAATGTTCTGTGGAGATATTATACAATTTGGCATAATATTCTTGGAAGGACTTGGCAATGTCCAGTGTTGAGTGGACCAGAGCTCCAGAAGCAGATTTGATTGAGTGGATGTATGATTGTGACCTTTAAATTCGCAGAGCCCTGGCCAACATCTTCCCCGGACGATTGCCATTTAAAAAATATCGCCCCTTGCATCTTTGCATAGCCCACTTATGATTATCATTTAAAAGTTGGGCAAGTTGTCCACGTGCTGCAGTAAGTTCTACTAGTGTCTGGGGGTCTAGTGTTTGTTTATGATTGACTTCTAAGGAGTGTATCCGACGGAGCAAGGCCTCTCGTTGCGCAGTTTTTTTTTGTTTAAGATATGATGCAAGTTGTATGAACCTGCCCTGTATGACACACTTATGGGCCTCCCAGATTGTGAGTCTCGAGGTTTTGGGGGTATCATTGAATGAAACATAATCCTACAGTGACTGTTCTAATTGTGCTTTACAATATGGGTGTTTTAATGAGATCATTTAGTCTCCATGTCCACTCTTTTGGTTATGAGCAAGGAATTTTTAAGGATAAATAGACAGGGGCATGGTCTGCCCATGTGATTGAGCCGATGGAAGTGTCTATGAGAAGGGGAAGGGAGTTATGATCAATTAAGAGATAATCTAATCTGGAGTATGCCTGAGCCAAATGGGAAAAGGAGTAATCTCTGTCTCATGAGTGCAGGATACGCCATGCGTCTACCAACTGATGCTCGTGGAACGTCCTCGTTACCCAATTGACGTCTCTCCTATTCCCCTGGCTAGGCCGGATGTGGCGTTAAGGTCCAATTTAGGTCACCGCCTATAATCGTGATGCCTTTTCTGGGCGTATCAATCTGGTCCAGGGCATTTACTAGAAAGCGTGCTTGGTTACAGTTCATGGAATAAATGTTTACAAAAGTAAACTTTTGTGTAAATAAGTCGCCTTGTACCAACAGACCCCTTCTGTTTCCTATAGGGAGAACTTTGGATACCTGAAAGGGAATATGTTTAGATAAGAGGATCGCCACACCCCTTGCTTTGGTGACAGAATAAGGATTGCAAAAAAACAGTGAGATAATTATGAGAGAGATTAGGGGGAAAGTCCTTCTGGAAGTCTATTTTATCAGCATGCAAAGCGCTAAAGAGTGATGATCTCTTTTCTGGAGTATTTACCCATTCAAGGATATAATATTCAGGTGTTAGTCATAGTGGTAGCCATCATATAGGGTTAATAGTGAGATTCTGCTAAATGCAAAGAGGTGTTGTCGGTGGGGTGAGTTTATATGTTGATACCCTGGAGAAATGGTAAGGAAGGCATATGGGCCCATGGAGAATGGATAGGGGGAAAGCTGTACATTGATGAAGGAGAAAGTGAAAGAAAGAAAAGGTAGAAAAAGTATAAACAAGTAAAGAGGAGGTAATCTGTTCATTTGGTGACAACTAATGGAGAGGTTTAAAGCTGTATTTAACATGGCACGTGGGGGCCAGGCCATGTATAATTCTAAACAGCAGGGAATAAATCAGGGGTAACGGTGACCAATAGAGAAACTACAACATACAAGTAGTATTAGGGCTATTACTGAAAGGAAACATTTGGTATAACATACTGTTTAAAGTGATAAGCCACATGTAACAGTAGAACTAACGTGGGGAAAACACAACAATGTATTGAGCTCATTCAACGTCTATCATAGGTGAGGGCCTGTGGTTATGCATGCAAGGAGTATCCCATAAGGGGTTAATTTTTAATGGGCAACAAGATATAGGCATTTAATAATTACCGGTGACACATTCTGGTTGGACAACCAGAATTGCCTACAAAGTGGTAGTTAGAAATTAAAATATAAAGTAAAAGTCAGGCCTGTGAAAGAGAAGTCTTTCAAGTGATGTTATCTTCTCCAATACTTGGCGGAGGTCGAGTCTTCCACTTCTGACGTCTGGCCGGTATCCATGGGTTTTGCTGTGCAGCAATTGGAAGAAGAAGAGATTGATGGAAGTGGGACCACTCCAGAAGGTTCACCACAGGGAGGCAGAGAGATTCACAGAAGGACAAAATACTGTCAGGGGAGCCAAGTGTTAACACTTCGCCACCTTTGGAGACCTGGTTGCTGAATGCCCGATCTGTAACAGATTTTGCAGTCTCGCAAGGAAGAGGTGAGTGGGCAGGGCATCCTCCTCTCTTGGAGAGTTCTCCAGGAAAGGTCAGGGTAGATTTGAATTAAATGGCCACTAAATTCCAGGTCATGGACACGCCTTACTCTTTATAGAATGGCTTCTTTTACCTTGTAGTAGTGTAACCTACATATAATGTCTCAGGGTTATTAAGAGGAGGGATCCTTAGGTCTTAGAGCACGGTGAGCTCTGTCGAAGACGATTTCATCATCAGGATGGACTTCCAAAACTGTGTTAAAAAGTCTTGTTAGGGCATCTTCCTGTGCAGGAACATCTTCAGGGAGGCCTCTTATTCTGTGATTATTTCGTCTCCCCCTGTTGTCAAGGTCTTCAAGGTGCCATTGGAGATCTTTGATGGCCAATGCTTGTACATGTAGATTGTCCTCAAGTCAGGAGATGGAGTCGGCTTGCTCTCCTTGTGCTGTCTCGATTTGAACGATTGTCGCTGAAACCTGAGAGAGGTCTGCACGAAGTGAAACAGTTTGGTTATTTAAATGATCCAAAAGACGTTCCTCCAGGTTTTGGATGTCTTGTTTTGTAGGTAAACTGTCTAGGCGTTGAAAGATTTCACCAATATCACCAGGTGGTAAGTGTTGAATAGACGGAGAAGACGTTGCCATACTGGAGGTGTCCCAAGTTGGTGAAGGCAGAGTTGAAAGGAACTCTTGTTGGGAGGGCGTAGATAGATACGTGAGGATATCGCCCCGCTGCGTGGTAATTGAAGATTTAGCAGGCGTTTTCTTAGGAAGTCCCCTTTTGCCCATCGGAGAGAGGAAGCGTTGCAGAGATAAACTTGTGGGAGGAGCCTCCAGGGAGGCTCAGTCAAGCATGTGGGTTGTAGTATGTCGTAGCTCTATGTCATTTTCCCCCTGGAATGTGTGATTCAGTCCATGTTTGAGGGGATATTAGCTACATCTCCTAAGGCATATTAAAATCACCACTTTCAATAAATAGCAGTATTTCTTGGGGAAATAGTGACTGGTTAGTTTTGGGTGCCCTCTTGTGGTGTTAGTGGGTATAAAACGGTGAGATGAAATTAAAAATAGCAGATACCTGGTTCACATGAGAAAGGCAGGAATAGAAATTTGTGGGAGAAGACTCCAATCAGGATCAGAACCCCCTCAGGAGTAGTAGCTAAGATATGGAGCTCTCAAAGGCAGCCAGGGCTCCAAATACAGTTGGGGGAAGTGAATACCTGTATCCCAGCAGGAGTTAGTATAGTGTAAGTCCCATAGGCATATCTATAATGGGTGCAGGTTGTGCAGTGCACACGGGCCTCTCAGAGCAGAGGGGCCCTGTGGCATGCATCCTGCACCCTGGGTTGGCAGGGGAGGGGGAGCCATTCAGTATCTATTTCTTCCCTCTAATATCTTCCGGAGGGAAGAAATAGATGCAAAATTTGTCCCCCTTCCCCTGCGGTGGGACTGTCCCGATTCGCGGGGCTAAAAGGGGCGGGGCTTACGGCCCCGTTAAGCCCCGCCTCCTTGAATCTGGACAGTCCTGTCTCAGGTAAGAGGGGTAGGGGGCCCATGTGCAAATCCTGCACACGGGCCCCCTCACTTCTTAAAACGCCCCTGGTAAGTCCTTATTTAATACCACTGCAGGCAGGGGCGTTTTAAGAAGTAAGGGGGCCCTGTGCTGGATTTGCACATGGGCCCCCCCTTCCCTAACCTGAGACAGGACTGTCCAGATTTGCGGGCCGAAAAGGGGGCGGGGCTTAACGGCGCTGTAAGCCCACCCCTTTTTCGCCCCGCGAATCGGGACAGTCCCACCGCAGGGGAAGGGGGACTAATTTGGCATCTATTTCTTCCCTCCGGAAGATATTAGAGGAAAAAAATAGATGCTGAATGGCCCCCCTTCCCCTGCCAACCCAGGGTGCAGGATGCATGCCACAGGGCCCCCTGTTCTGAGGGGCCCGTGTGCACTGCACACCCTGCACCCATTATAGATACGCCAATGACTGCAGGTCCCAGAGCAGATATGGATCCCTCCTAAGCACGCCTGTGTAGCAGAAGAGGGCGCCTAGACCATGGGCTGCAGTGGGATGCTGCTACTTATGCTGCTAGTATTCAGCTCCTCGTCTAAATAGCCGTGCTGCAGGGGATGGCTGCCATTCTGAAAGGCGCGCTAGTTCCTGGTTCCACGATGGGGCTTGTCTCAGACAGGGAGCAGGACAATGTGGAAGCTGCCTGTGGGGACTCTTCACCGCAGTCCTCTCCCAGGTAGCCCACTAGGATGCAATGGGATTGTGGAGCCACTGAGTTCAGTGGGCCCTTCCCGCGGTCTGTGGGGAACTGTCGCGTCGGCTGTTTGCGGGTGACACAAGTCGGACTCTGGAAGGCTGGTTAAGGGGGTAAGGTGAGGTTGGTGTGGGGCAGGAGTGTTTTAAACCCCACAATTTGGGAGTTTTTGTCGGGGTCTGAGCGGAGCTCTGCCGCATGTCTGTTCCCGCTGGCAGCTAGACCGGAAGCCTACAACTCAAATTTTGTAACAATGGACTGAATTCTCAGTCCCACTTGCAATTGGGGACCAGATTCAGATGTAAAAACATCAGGTGATTTATGCACGCAAGGAAGGCATGCGCCCTCCAGATGTTAAAAAATCAGTGGAAATAGGCTGTGCTTTCCTTCCGCCCGCTAAAGCGGGCGGGGGGAAGCATGTAAAGTGTACAGTGTGGGAGGGGGCTCTCACACTGTAGTGGATCAGCGGTCGTACGGACCGCTGATCCGCACGCCGTAGTTAGGGCAGGCTTATGGCAGCGTAAGCCTGTGAATGCTACTGTGCATATGTATAACGGTGAGGAGCAGAATGGGTTTTTATATATAGATTTTGAAAGAGTGTATGCCACTCTACAGTCACACACCTTGTGGAATTTACCCATGTCCCCATAGAGTGGGTGGTGCTAGGCTGACTGGACCCTGAGTTATGATTTACCAAAGGGGCAAAAAAAACTGTTATGGATTCGGCAGTAGCCAAAAAATGTTTTTTACAACCCTGGATAGTGAATACTCCTCTATCCATGAGAATGTTTAAGGAAAAGCTCTTTTATGATAGCTATTTTCAACAAACAGCACTGTAAGCATTGAGACTTCTGATAGATTCACACTTAGGATTGCGTACTTGGCTAAAAATACGCATCGCAATTATACGCAAGTGCGATTTAATGATAGCAGTGGCTGCAGCTAACTCCACTACACACTTGTGCGTGTTTTTTCATGTGTAAGTATGCTGTACACAAATCTAGGCCTAGGATATGGCCCTTGAATCGTGCGTAAATTTGGGGACTTTTTAGTAGAGATTCAGCCAAACGTTTAATAAATAGCAAAAAATCATAGCTTTAAGTAGGTGAGCCTTATGTGTATTAATTAAACACACATGTGCATTGATTAAAATTACACAACAGCTGATGTCTGTGTGTATGGATGCATGGACATTCATATGGTTAGGACAGGCTTCAGCAACTTACGAGTGGTCAAAAGCTACCTTAACTAGGCAAGCCACTCCTATTTGTGAATCAGTCGTAACCCATACTGCCCCTCTAGCTATGGATGGACTCGTCCCATGCTGATGTGTGCATCAGTCCTAAGTCTGACCTCCATGTCTGACCTCCATGAGTGGGAATCAGTCGGTTATGGTTTACTTGTGTATATATGTTTTACTTGTGGAGTTACTGAGAAGTGGTCTGTGGTTGTCACCACCTGCAGAACCACTTTAATTTTGATGGTTACTCCAAATCCAGACCTCCATGGGTTAATAAATTTGATTTCCATTGATAATTTTTGTTGATTTTGTTAAATACTTTGTTCTTTACATAGTTGAAGTATTTAATAAGAATATTTCATTCATTCATTCAGATCTAGAATGTGTTATTTTAGTGTTCCCTTTATTTTTTTGAGCAGTATATTACTAGAGTACATTGTTTTGTCAATAAATTTCTTATGTGTTTTTTCTTATGCTCTAACATTAAAATGTATTATAAAACATGAGTATGTTGTGAATGTTTTGTCTTCTGTATTTGTACTCACCTTGCTAAATGCTCCAGTAAAATGTTTTTTAGAACTAAAATGAAAGCCTTTTTATTTTTTTTATGATGGCTTTATCTTTTAAAGTATTCTATTATAATACTGTCATAAGGTAATCCATATATTTTTTGGTTTTGTTTTTCTTACCGCTTTATGATGGCAAACGTATGATGTCTTCATATGCTGTTATAGGGATGACAATTTGAAATAAATGGTCAATACGACACATAATGAATATATAGGTATACAATGTTGTGAATCTTGCATTTGTATGTTTGTGTTTACAAAACCATCTATAGTTATTGCTATAATAATATTCAGAAGACTACAATGTAACTGCCATCTGTAATCGGTTTATGTATTGCTTCATTCTAATAAAGAAACCGTTTAAAATAAAAATAAAGTATTCTATGATAAAATTAACCAGTGAATATTCACTATCATTTTGCAGCTTTTAGAGTCAAGATTGTGTGACTTGCGATACAAACATTTCTATCCAGATTTTCAAAAGCTGTGTGTTGGTGAATTTGATGAACATTCTAGGCATTTAGCAGTGGTTACTGACGATGACAGGTATGTGTCATAATGCAACCATTAACAGTATATAAGCAACAAAGACAGCTGATCATATGTCTTTCCTAATTATGCTTATTTGGGGTTTGTTATGACATTGAGTTAAGGAACCCATACTGGCTATTAGGATCAGTAGGAAAGCGATTTCTCTTTTTTATCCAGATCATCTCCCTTCAGCCATTCTTGTTGTAGGATGACCAGTTCTTTTATTCACATATAGTTTTCGCAAAGTGAAAGTAATTAATGTTTTTATAAACACTCAGTAAATAACATCCCGCTAATCAACTTAGTAACTATAAACCAGGAGACAAAATTTTCCCTTAAATTTAGAGGTCTCATCATTGGAGAGTAAAGTGTCAAAGAGGTTTGCCAAAGAGTGTAAAGTAAATGAAATAACAATAATGGGCCAGATCCAGAACAACGAATTGTGAGCGAATTTACGCGTGGCGGAGACGTAAAATCGCCTTTTGGTAAGTACTGCGCATGCGCACCATAGAAAATGCGCACAGTAACGTAGCGTAATTGTGAACGTATGGGCCATTCACGTATGTGTCACGTAAATACTTACGTGTGGGCGTGCCAATTTTACGTGAGTCCAAAATACGTCTGAAATACGTTAAGTAGGCGGGGGTTTGTATTTAAAGTGTACAGTATGGGCGTGCTTAGCTGTGTAAATTCGTGTTGCCCATACGTACGTGTGCGTATCACTGCGGTTACGTTGGCAAAAATTAAGGTAGGGTTTGGAAAGCGTATCATGACAAAATACGTACGTTCAAGGGGTGTGCCTAGGGGAGTGTATAGAATATACGCACATGAAAATACGCTACGCGAATAAACGTACGGCAAATGTAGTTCTGGATCTATTCCAATGATAATAACATAGTAATAAAACAAGTTTTATGTCTTTGCAGTGAAATAGAAATAGTATTTCCTTAAAATGTTCAATGTTTTTATATTTTCATGTGTCTGGGCTTTAGTCTTTCCACTTATCCTTTCAAAAATGACAACACAAAAACTGAAGAAGAGTGTAAAGAATAATTCAATTTAATTTATCACCCTTCTGTGCAAAGAGTAGTATTGATTTATTAAGACACATGAACCAAAAAGAAAAGTAGTTTTTGTAGTGATAGAATAGTTAGCAGTGTACCAAATACAGCCTATAGAGGATCTGTTTATAAGCCTTCCGCAGGCTTAAGATTGGCTCAAGATAGTTGTTGGTTCTTATTTCTTACCTCTGAGGAAAGAAAGAGATGCTGGTATGGGGTGGGGCTTGATGACATGATTATATGCAAATCATGTCCCATAGCCCTGCCCCCTGCCCATCAATGCTACTATTCATACTAGAGATGATGTAGGGTTTCATTATGCAAGTTGCACATGACATGACACTAGGCATCCTTAGTATGCCTAGTTTGGATTTGCATGTGCTGTTCAGTATGGTTGTTCCCATTTGTACATTTCCACCAATTTTAGCTGATACTCTCTATGGTCCATATCTAGACCTACGTTCCCTTTCTGGTTCAATGCGTAGCGTAATTATGCTATCGTAATTACTATGCACCCCCCTAGGCACTCCCCTCACTCGTATGTACCACTTTACGCTTTCCAAACCCTACCTTAACTTTTCACAGCGTAACTCCTGACGGCCGTAATGGCTGCACGTACTTACGCTTACTTAGCACACCCATACTGTATGATTGAAATGCCTCACCCCGCCTCTGAAGGGCAATTACGTGTGTCATATGATTGCACGTACGTTCAGATTTACGTGGCGTAACATCTGCCGCATGCATGTGCAGTACCTACAAAATTACGTTTGGTCTCCGGCTAGCGTAAATACTCTAACGGACGTAACTCTGGATCTGGCCCTATTTGTTGATTGAGCTAAGCTCTATGCTTGCTTCACATGGACTACTTTGTGTCCAAAGCAGTTGTGAATGTTATAATGAATACGTTCTGGTTTCTAAACCTTTTTAAAAACAAGAGCAAAAGAAGCTGAGGATTTGCTTGACAATGGCAGTGCAACCATTTCTAAAGTCAAGGGACTCACATCTAACAGACATGGATTTGAGAGGAACCATGCACATATGATGTAGCAGAAATCACTAAGGGCCTTATTCAGACTTATAAAAGAGCTTGAAATTAGGAGAGAAAAGTTACTCCTTGGCTAAATCATATTGATTGGAGGTGAATCATATTTCATCTGTTGCAAAAAGTATTAGAGCTGAGAGGTGGCGTTTCCTATCCCAAGTCTAAATAACAGTGTGATAGTAAAGCTGGTCAGTATCTGCAGTAAACAATTCAATGATATATCCCTGCATGCAAAGACTACAATTAACTTGACTCCCCCTGCAATCAACATGGTTTTCCACTCTTAATTTCAAGCTCCTTAAGTCTGAATCAGGCAATAACTGTGCATATAAAAAGTGTAGACACTGACCCTGGATCAGCTGCAGCTAACTTTAGAAGTGTTCTAGAATTTTCACTCAGCTGTATCTGCTCTGTCAGCTCTATAGTCTGCAAAATCTAACTTTAGTATTTACCTTTACCGTGCAATATAGTGTAGAGTTCGGTAAATTATTTAGTAAAAGCATACATTTTTCATTTGTGTTTCTAGAACTATTTAACTTATGTGTGCTAAGGTTGTTATTAAAGGAAATGTCATCTGTCCATAGAATTACAGCTTTGGAAGGAGAAATGAATGACCTCAAAATTAAAATGAGAAGTTGTCCTTCAAGATCAAGTAACAATTTACATAGACATAGTTTAACCGAAGAAAGAAGATATAATGAAGCTGAGGTATTTTACATTTATTTATACTGTTTAACATCAATAATCAATTGATCAAATTAACATTATGATAGATTGACTTTGGAATTTGGCACATACAACACATAGGAACAATAACCTGAAGGGTGTTCCTTAGTGCATGAACTTTCTATATTTCCTGCAGAGTAAATGGTTCCTTATCACTGATTCTTAAAGGCATTCATCTGTACTGACCTTGCCAAGATCTGCATGTTCAGACTTGAGTTATCTGCCATCTAAAGAATTCCTAAGTTTCATGTTTCACACTTCATTACATGTAATATGATTGGGCAACACAAGTCTTATTAACAGGAAATTGAATTGATGTACCACTGCAATCACAGTGGCTATTTACAATCAAATTGGACTGCTAGAGAATTGCTATATCAGAAAAAGGGGCCCTTCGTAGCGGTAACTGCAACCTGTTGGATAGATGGCCTTTGAAAATAGTGTTATAGAATAACGGAATATATTAATTTAAAAAAATAAACAAAACAATGTATAACCAACAAATTATATGCTATTATTATTCTACTACACCATCATATTTCTTGCACAACTGAACATTTTCTATCAGTTTGTCACTTTCATTAATTAAAATGTTCATTTATATTCTGTATACACTACTCATTTCACATGCATTCCTCAAATAAGAGACATTTTTGATTCTTAAAAATGTAAATTTAAATACTAAATGCTGGTTTTAATAACCATCATGATGGCCTGTAATGTTTAGATTGTCTGGCACCATGACAGTATATGTCGTCACCTCAGGATGACAGCATATAAACATCATCCACATGGAGCGCCGCTTCCTTGCTATTGGAAGGTATGAATGCATTCCTTACTAGCAACAATAGGCCAATTACAGTGGCAAGTGGGTTTTAGGGGTGGCCTATCGCTATTTATAGCTGGAAGCACTAGTCCACACACTGCCATTTATAGAGTCAGATCACCTGCGGTTTCCCTGCTGTGTTTTCCTGCTGGTTTTCGATTGCTGCTTGGGCTCCTGTCCGTTACTTTATCTTTCTTGGTGTACTCCTATCATGTCTGGATCCTGACTCCTGTACCTTGGTTCCCTTTCTCTCCGTTGTAGTGAGTGTGAACATGTGTGTGCGTTCTTTGTCTGTCCGATACTCTAAGTACCCTGCTGCCTTTACTAGCTCATTGTGCATATTTCATCACACGCTACCTGTTGTGCATATCTGGCTCATTGTGTGTATTCCATCTCACACTCTTTTTTGTGCATACCTGGAACATTGTGTGTATTCCATCTAACACTATCTGTCATGCATTCCTGACATACAGTGAGTATTCCATCTCCCCTATAAGTGTTGCTCATATGAAACATCTCCTACAGGCCTTTGCTCTGTGTTACGTCCTTAGCTCTGGGCACATCCTCAGGGGACAGTTTTCTCTCTACATAAGGTTCTTGCGGTAGTGGCCACTCTGGCAAATATGGATGCTGCCACCAGAGGCTGTGAACTTGTAGGAGTCTGCAGCTCAGTCTATACCCACCAAAATTGGCTCCAGTGAACACCAAGCTCCTAGTTAGACTCCACACCTAGGTTGTCAGGTATCGCTGTAACATTTGCTAAGACAAGGTAAAGGAGGCGTAAGAGATTGTAGGATTTTAATGCATCTATGTTTTGTTATTGTTAGGAGACTGCTCACCAGGGCATGGAGTCTAACGAGAGCCTGGTGTTTACTGGCGCCCCAGATGGTGGGAAGTCTGGGCTGCAGGGAACTAGCAGATCGCGGCCACTAATGGACAATTCCTATGCATGCGAGTGAGACACAATAATGAACAGGAGAAAGAGATCCCAGTGGAAAGTACACCCAAAGACAGACAAACAGTGGGAGACAGTCTTGGACTCAGACTCACACTACACACCAGAACACAAACAATCAACCAGAGGCAAGGAACAAGACAAGGATGGGAAACAAGGAAACAGGGCACTAAGAACTCAGAGAAAAGCACAAGGCAAAAGAGTGCAGAGAAAGAGAGAGAAAAATAGCACAGGAGCAGAAGCTATAACCAGCAATTACTAAAGCTGTACCCTACCTTAACTTTTCCTTGTGTATCTGTTGTTGTAATGAATTGTCATAAGTAAGTGCCTAACCCAGCCCATACTGTATGATTTAAATGCCTCCCTCCCCCACAATGCGTATATTTGGCTTGTGTAGGGATATCACTCCCCATCGTACGAAGTTCGGTACAAGTTATGTATGATCACAGTTATGATGAGTAACATCTGCCGTCATGTGCATTATGTTCCCACAGCCAGACTTACACATGCCGCATGCGTAAGTCTGGCTGTCATTATTAAGTCCGGATCAGGCCCTTTGTTTGCCATATAACTTATAGCTTTATTAAAACCTCTAAAAAGCAAAAAGGTGGTGTTTCAATAGCAAACAAACTGTTTTAATATATCTTTTCCTTTTTCAAAGCTGCACTGCTTAACTTTTACAATATGCTTCTAGAACATGCAGATACAAGAAGACCTGAGGCAAAATGCAGAACTAATGAAAACTGAGTGTAACAGTGCCCTGAGAGAGAAAGATGCTTTAGAACTAGAGATCACTTCACTTCATTCTGGACTCCATCAAGCGAAAGTCACTTCCAAGGGATTGGAGAAGGAATGTGTGAAACTTCAGTCTCAGATAACTGCCAGCAGAAATGTTAGTGTTCCATTTTTAAAAAAGTTACGCATTTATTCAGATTTTAACTAAATTCTCAACATGCACATCCTTTTACACGTATATTTAATTAACATCTGACTGCGCTTCCCCAAGCAGGAATATTTTATGCCATTTTGAATTTTTACAGATACATTTTACTACATTCGTATAACTCCGTTGTCTTTACTTTATTTTAAAACAGATTAATGAAAGTCTTTTCATTGAATTGTCTGCTCTGAAACAGCACAGTCAGACACTGGAAAATGATGTGAAAGGATCTGAGAATGAAAAGAAATCCCTCCACATGCAAGTTGAAAATCTGCAAAAAGAGAACCAGATGTTAATGTCACAAAAAGATCTGCTGTTTGGGATAATGAAAAAAAGGAGAAAACAAAAACAGCCTCTTCTGAAGCGATCTAAACGACACAGTGGACATGAGAATATTATGGTCTCCAGACACCTGTAAGTCACAAATTCTAATACCAGAAATATTGTTATATTAACTATACTGACAGGTTTCTGTCACTTTTCCTTGCTACATAACATAAGATTTGACTTGGAATTCTGTTATAAAGAATTAAAGAAATATCAGATTGTAAGAACGACAGCTGATTTCCACATGCAGTGTGGGAAATCGTCTGTGGTTTAATATTGCGTATTCCCAGAACTCTGAGATACGCATCAGAACATGGGACATATGGCTATTGTTTTTGTAAGTCCAGCAGTTCCATATGTGGGGCATGAGAGACCTCCGTGGGTACTTTATACGCACGGTGGGCAGGGGTTCCTATTTAAATCATACAGTACGGACTGTGTTTAGCCCTTACTTATGATTGTCTTGTCTTTGTGTTTAAACGTGTGGACATGATAAGGTAGGGTTACACGTCTGGACATGATAAGGTAGGGTTACACGCATGGACATGATAAGGTAGGGTTACACGCGTGGACGTGATAAGGTTGGGTTACACATGTGAACATGATAAGGTAGGGTTACACGTGTGGACATGATAAGGTAGGGGTTACATGTGTGGACATGATAAGGTTGGGTTTCATGTGTGGACATGATAAGGTTGGGTTACATGTGTGGACATGATAAGGTTGGGTTACATGTGTGGACATGATAAGGCAGGGTTACACGTGTGAACATGATAAGGTAGGGTTACACGTGTGAACATGATAAGGTAGGGTTACACTTGTGGACATGATAAGGTAGGGTTACATGTGTGGACATGATAAGGTTGGGTTATGAACATAAAGTTTCCTTATTTTCGTACATGAGTGGGGGAACTCCCTATCCACTCACGTACGGAACTTAGGTGAACATATGGGACCCCTCTGTATGTTCACAGTCCGAACCTGTATCAGGATCCGGTCCTATGTTATCACATGTCATATCTAGTTATGCAACAATGGGCCAGATTCTTTGCTAAGTCTGCTAACGTATTTATGCTAGCCGGAGCCGTAAAAACACTTCTTTGTATGTACTGCACATGCACGCGGCAGATGTTACGGCACGTAACTCTTTACGTACGTCCAATCCTACTATCAAGTACTGTATAACTACAAACGAAGGGGCGTGCCAGCCATACGATACCAGTAATTACGCTTAAGAGTCGGAGGGAGGCATTTAAATCGTACAGTATGTGCATGCTTAGGCGTGTAAGTACGTGCCGCCATTACGATCGACAGGAGTTACACTTTGAAAAGTTAAGGCAGGGTTTGGAAAAGCGTAAAACAGCAAAAGTGCGTACAACCGAGGAGAGTGCCAAGGGGAGTGCATAGTAATTACAATAGCGTAAATACACTATGCGTTGAAACGTAAAGGGAACGTAGGTCTGGATCCGGCCCAATGTGTGGCTACAGTCCATGTGTAATGTAAAGATCGTGGGCCGTAATTTTTAACATAAGTACCTAATTTTCGATTCTAGCTACGCATACGTAGTAACTATTTTGCGATATCTACGTAGTGTTTCGTTAGCGGTCTTTAAAGACCGCATGTATGCAATCCACATAATGAAACGCTACGTAGATAGTGTAAAATAGTTACTATGCATGCGTTGTAGCTAGAATCGGAAAATTAGACACGTATGTTAAAAATTACGGGGCTGTGAATCCGGCCCTGTGTGATTTAACCTGGCAACATTATGAAATGAGAATCAGTGGCTGGCTGGCAGGCAAACTTTAGCCTGGGAGCAAGCCCACAGCAGTGGCCTATAGTGTCAGTATGCCTGATACTTTTAAATGTGATATTTTATTATTATTATTATTATTATTATTATTAACGTTTTTTTTATAAGGCACCAGATGGTATCCACAGCACCGTACAGAGGCAATAGAAAAGCCAATAGTTACATATGCAATACAATAATTAACAGAGGGTATAAAATCATAGAATAAGGAATACAATACAAGTACAATGCAAAAATGCATGAAGAAGTGGGTTTTGAGGGAACTTTTGAAGGAATGGAGGGTGCTGGATTGCCTGATAGGTTGTGGTAGACTGTTCCAATGCAGAGGGGTGGCCCGGGAGAAATCTTGGATGCGGGAGCGAGAGGAGTGAGAGTTAGTTATAGAGCAGAGCGGAGGAGGCAGGAGGGAGTGTGGATGGAGATAAAAGAGGAGAGGTAAGGAGAGGTGGGAGAGGATAAAGTCTTATCAGTTGTGGTGAAGAGCTTGAAGAGAAGAGTAGAGGGCATTGTTGTAGAGAGGTGGCTAGATTAGGGCAGGACATGGTGCAAATGTGTGCGAGGAGGGGATCAAAGGAAGAGGTGAAAGCTGCAACATCAAGGGAATAGAGGTTCCTTCAGGAAAAAATACATTTGGGTGACGGGGAAGGAGAGGGAAGGAAGAGAGAGAGCAGGAGATAAGATGAGGATCAGAAAGAGGGAAGAGAGAAATGGTTAACTCAGACAGGGAGCATGAGTGTGAGAAAACGAGGTCAAGGGATTAGCCCAGGTTGTGGGTGGGTGCAGAAGTCCACTGTGATAGACCAAGGGAGGAGGAGAGGAAGAATAGTTTTGTAGTGCTGGGATCTGAGGGGTTGTCAAAGGGGATGTTGAAGTCACCTGGGATAAGGGAGGGGAGGTCAGAAGACAAACAGTGGGGGAGCCAGGCTCCAAAGTTATCAATGAATTTGGTGGTGGGGTTAGGGGAGTGGTAGACAACAGCAACGTGGAGATGGATGGGGTGGTAGATGCGAATGCAGTGGACCTCAAAGGAGGAGAAAGAGAGAGGTCTCAGGGAATATGACACTGAAGGTGCAGGAAGGGGAGAGGAGGATGCCCACAGGCCTAGGGGTGTCGGAGAACAAGAGACCGCCATAGGAGAGGGCAGCAGGAGAAGCAGTATCAGAGGTAGAGAGCCAAGTTTCAGTAATGGCGAGAAGGTTGCAGGAGTCGGAGATGAAGAGGTCAGGGAATAGGAGTGATGTGAATTAGATTAGAGGGGTTGCAGGAGTGAGGAAAGGCACAAGGGATGAGGGTGGGATGTGGGGAGGGTGGGTTTGGGAAGGGAGTGGGAAACTGATGAGTGGGAGGGGAGTGAGGGGGGATGGAGAGACAAGAGCCATAAGGGTAGGAAGGAGTCAAAAAGAAGTAAGAAAGGCAAGAATAACTGGAGAGAGGTTCAGTAGAAATGAAACGTGTGTGCACAATACTAAAAAGCATGAATATCTAATAAAAATAATTGGGCAGAGAAATTAAGTAGTGCAAGGTTATTAGAAGTCCCAAGCAGTCACCAGAAGCAGCATCAGAGTGATTGCATCTTGCAATGTACAGGTAACGCTACCCAGAAGAAGTGTACAGGAAATAAAGGTGTTTCAGGCAGAAATTAAAATACTCCAAACAAAGAAAAAAAAACGAAATTTATAAAGTGCACTCAGAGCTATCTCAACCCTTTGAGAGTAATTACATGATCATAAAAGTTTTAAACTTTATTAAATCTTTTTAAGATGCGAAATATAAGTTAAAAAAGTGAATAGGGAAAGGAAAGAGTGAAATTAAAAATACGTAGAGATGCTGGCTCCTATTATAGAAATAACCATCTACCACATAGCATATGTTGAAGATTATATTATTTAGTTACCAATTATAAATGTAGTCTGAAACTGCCACTTTGACAATTATGAACCATGTAAGGTAGGTTGAATCCCAGTTTTAAATAGTTTTCATAAGAAAGTATTTTATTTGAGTTATTTTATGTTATTATTGTTTCTTTTTTTCTTTTTTTCTCTTCTTATTTCTCTCTATTTCCTCTTTTAAACTGAATCTTTAATTATACATATTAACATCCAGATGTCAAGTAAGAAGAATTGTTTCAAATAGGTTTAGAATATGTTATGGCATTATTATCAGCCAATTTATTAAATAATAAATTCTCACAGCGTTGTACTATTGTATTGGATATAGTTTAGAGATAGTATTATAAATGCTCTTAAAGTAAATCAGATTTAATCACAAATAGACACCAATTGTGTCTGAAAGTTAGACCAAATACTCTTGAAGTATGTTAAATTAAGAGAGATTCAGACACAGCTGTAAGGAGAGTAAGTAGCAACTTGAAGAGAGAAATAATAATAAAATGTATCAATTTTCAGTCTTAGCTGCAGGGACATACTATGAATCCCGCAGCTATAGACAGAGCTAGTAAGCTTCTCTCAGAAGTAGCAACTTGAAAAGAGAAACAATAATAAAATGTATCGAATTTCAGTCTTAGCTGCAGGGACATACTATGAATCACGCAGTTGTGGACAGAGCTAGTAAGCTTCTCAGGAAGAGAGCCTTAAAAAGGGTGTAAGGCTCCGTTTAAGGTATTTATAAGTTTGGGCAGTCAGAGAACAGGTAGCACTATTGCAATGATAGCATTTGAGATATATATAGAGTGGTAGGGTAATAGGAGCACAGCGTTACAGCCGACGTACGTTTCGCATGTGCTTTTTCAAGGCATTGAAAATTCCTAATTATAATTATTAGAATTATATAATATGCGGTGTCCCAATTTCAACTTAAATCCAAAACCTGGAGAAGAACTACTTATCAGGGCACAATTGAAGATTATTTTTTATATATAATTTTTTTATTAAGCAGCACAGCAATACATATATGCCATCACATTTTACATGTTCGTTGACAATACAAAGTTAGAAGAAAAAGAAACCAAACAATCAAGTACACAGGTTTTTAGATATAAGACAAAATTTCTAATAACAAATGCATACATAGAAATTGAAAACAGGATTATTCAATAAGCTTTCAAAACTTAACAACATGTTACAATATAAGTTCGAGAGCTCAGAGAGAATTTTTGTCATCACTCCACCTCTTCACATATCGGGGGATCTCCCGACAACACCCGTAGGATATACCATAAAGGGTTTTTAAAACTATTTTGAATTATTCTTTGGATAGTAATTGACTTAGTAGAAATATATGCCTCCCAGACATTAAACATTTTTTCAACATTTCTCTCCCTTTCCGTGAGTGCCTCTATCCAATCCTTATGGAAAATATGAAATAACGTCTCTTCATATACTAAAAAAGGTACCTGTCGGGTTCCCAACCAATGCTGTAAAATCGTTTTTTCCCCGCCGAATGAAGTGCCAGTAACAGCTTTTTACAACGACTATCTACTCTTTCAGGAGTTGCCAAGATACCCAATATTGCCCACTCTGGGCAGAAAGGAACATAAGAGATCAAATGTAACTCTACATGTCTTTTAATTTGTAGCCAGAAATGTCTGATAAATGGACAACCCCAGAAACAGTGAAAAAGATCAGACACATCCGCATTACACCTTTGACACGCCAGGGATTCAAGTGCACCCATATTAAACCTTCTTTTGGGGGAAAGATAAGTAGGATGATACACATTTAAATACAGTTCAGTATACATGCTTACATTAAGTAACTTTCTGGATATTAAAGAGAGTTTTTAAGAGCTTTTCAATTGTTAAATCAGGAAAATCCAACAACCATTTAGACATTTCCGTACGTGTCAAAGTATAATCCATCGGTTCTCTTAACAAATTATAATGATGAGTTATAGCTTTAGACGGCGGGGGAGCCTTTCGAAGAATTTTATCTAACTGATTGGACCAATCATTCTCTGATAAGTTAGCCAGTACCTTATCTGCATAGTTTTTAGCTTGAAAGTACGCTAATGGATTCTCCCTCACAAAAGAATATTTCTCAGCCATTTCTACAAAGGTAAGGATGTGTCTATCATCAACCTGAGCAATGCACAGAACATCAGAGATGCCTTTCCTGTTCCATCTTGTAAATGGATAAGAGGCTTCGCCATGCAGAAAATCCTGATTTCCCAAAGAAGGTAGAAATCCTGATTTGTGGGAATTTAAATGGAACCTGTGTCTGACTATGTGCCAGATTCTTCTTGTATAATTCATTAGGGGATTTTCCTTTAATTGGTCTGGTACTTCCTGATCATGAAGGTGCAGGATATATTTAAGGGTGGTTGTTTCTAAAAATTCTGCCTCTAATGAAGTGTTTGTATAGATTTCTGTATTATTTAACCAGTCCCTGACATGACGTAATCCTGCAGCTATATTATAATTTGTGATGTCAGGAAAATTTATCCCCCCATTTTGCTTAGTTTGACAAAGTTTTTGCATGCTTATTCGCGCTCTTTTCCCCCTCCAAATAAATTTACGGAAAATGGCATTTACCTTTTGTGTATCCTTTTTTGTGATAATTATGGGCAAAGCTTTAATAATATATAATATCTTCGGAAATGCTACCATTTATAGCAGATTAGCCCTTCCTAGATATGTTAAAATAAGGTGTTCCCAAGTTACAATGTCAAGAGATATGTCTTTAATTGTTTTCTCCATATTAAGGGAATACAACAACGCTGGATTTTTTGGCAGTAAAATACCCAGATATGTGAAGGAATCTGAGGTCCATCTGAGTGGGATCACGCTCCCCCATGCGGGGCACCTGACCCCCTGCTTAAGATATAGGGCCGTCGATTTAGAGGTGTTTATCTTCAATCCAGAGATCTCCCTAAACTTACTTATTTTCTCCAAAATTTTCTGTAAAGAGTGATTTGGGTTTCTAATATATAGCAACATGTCATCCGCGAAGGCTGTCACTTTGACTTCCTTTTTCCCGATAATAATTCCCTGAAACTCTGGCCATTCCTGTAAGATTCGCAAGAGTGGGTCAATCGCTAAATTGAAGAGAAGCAGTGAAAGCGGGCAGCCTTGTCTAGTACCTCGAAACATAGTTATTGAATCGCTACACTTTCCATTTATTAAGAGCATAGTGTTAGGGGATAAATGCAAATATCTAATTAATCTAATAAAATCTGATTCAAATTCCCTACATCGCAGCACTTCAAACAGGTGAGACCATAGAATCGTGTTGAAGGCTTTTTGGGTGTCCAGACTTAACAACATCTGAGATTGTGAAGGTTGGTGTTGTGAGATTGTTACTGCCGCTACTGCAGTTCTTATACTCTTGACCGAATGTCTCCCCCTTACAAATCCCAACTGGTGTGAAGTGATATTTGTTAGAAATTTGTTGTGAAATTTGGTAGAATATTTTGGAGCCTGTTGGCCATAATTTTTGTAAGTATTTTAAAATCAGTGTTTAAAAGTGTTATAGGGTGGTATGATTCTATTTTTTGGGGATCTTTCTCAGGCTTGGGGATCAAGACAGTATAGGCATTGGTAAATTCAGGATAATCTGGATTATGTCTATGGATTTTTTTGAACAAATCTAAAAGTGTTGGGGTTATTTCTGATTGGAGAATTTTGTAATAATCTGCTGAGAAGCCATCTGGATCTGGGGTTTTATGAGGTGATAATTTAGAAATTAGCTATTTCTTCTGCAGTAATATCTGGTTCAAGAATTTCCCTTTGTGCTGCCGTAAATCTGGGTAAATTAGCCTCCCTCAAAATTTTATCCTGAAGTCCAGGACAGGTCTTCCTGTATATAGTGTAGCAAAATATTCATGAAAGTGAGCAGTGATTTGACTAGTGTCAGTAATAATTTCTTGTGTAACTGGATGTTTGATAGCAGTGATATAGCTTTTAGATTTAGGTTGACGCGCCATAACCACCAAGAGGCGGCCTGTCTTGTTACCCCACCTATAATATTTGTGTCTCATAAAATCTATTTTTTTAGATTTTGCTTGTGTGGTGAGAATTTCTTCTAGTAAACGTTTTGCAGTTTTATATTCTTGGAAAGTAATATCTAAAGGATTTTCTGAATACTGTCTAAAAGCTGTTTGCATGGAATCTCGTAAGGTAATTCTCATTTTTTCTTGGTCTTTTCTGCGTTTCGCCATATAACTAATAATTTGTCACCCTAATAACCGGTGTCGAGGCTGCCCAAAACAAGACTGGGTCATCCCAGTGGGGCAAATTTTCATCTGTGTAATTTGCCCACCAACTACGTAAATTTGCTTGAAAATCAGAATTATTTGAAATAGTGGGAATCTCCATATAAAGTCCCGTTCCAGCCCCCACAGATAATCCATCACCAGAATTACAGGGGCGTGATCCGAGATCACAATTTCCCCAATTCTAGTGTCATGAGTATGTGTTACCAATGTATCTGATATCAATATATAATCGATTCTTGATAATGATCTATGAACTCCTGAGTGAAAAGTATAATCTCTCTCATTTTGATGTAACAACCTCCATATATCAGACAGGCCCAGATTATGACAAAAGGTAGATTTCAGCTTCCACATGGGGCAGCGCAAATCCCTTGATGGAGGGGACTTATCTATACTAGGATCATCAACAGTATTAAAGTCATCTGCCACTATCAGATGACCATTATTGCGTTGTAATAAAATTTTGGTTAATTTGGAATAAAATTCCTGTCGAAGGTCATTTGGGGCATATAGATTAACCACTGTGTATCGAGTGTTCAGTATCTCGATGTCAATAATAATGTATCGAGCGTCTGGGTCAACAATTATTTCCCTTATTTTATAAATTAGGTATTTATTTAATAAAATAGCCACTCCCCTAGATTTACTGTCATAATTAGCTGACCAACATCCACCTATCCATGGGGCCTTAAGTGTAGATTTATCAGAATGTTTCCAATGTGTTTCCTGCAAACAAATTATGTCAGGTGTCTTCCTGCAAATATCTGTGATTACCTTTTTTCTTTTAATAGGGGAATTAAATCCCCCAACATTCCAGGAAAGGATGCAAAGTCGCATCTGGGACATCTGAACTATCTGTGCATTGCTACTTAACGACGCAGCCATCCTACCTTGTAGTTTGAGAATATATGTGTTCCAAAGGCACCCGGAGTCTCAATTATCTCCTTGTACATTGTTCTAAAGGACAAATCTGGCTTTTGAAATCTTTTTCGTGATAATCTCTCTGAGCTCAAGACCCTTAAACATAAAAATAAGACAATGTAAATTTGCTTGACCACATGTGTACTAATTTTGAACCTGAAACAATGTAACCTTTTATTAATTTAAAATATTTTCCATTTTTTAACTTGTAGAACTTGACTAAACCACAGACTGACTCCGTGTCATGGGAATTACAGTCTAGAATTTGCATAACTTGAATACTTGAAATAATCTAATTAGAATTTATAAGGAATATACCCTCAGAATCAAGAAGAGGAGTACCAGAAGATGATACTATAAAGTCAGAATTCCATCTTTAAGAAGCTAGATATCATATATTCACAATCTTGCATTTTTCAATCACCCTCAGGCGGGGCCTGGATTGTAAAGTGAGCCTTAGCCTCCTTTGGGCAAGTGAAGAAAAGATTTCTTCCATTATCAAGAACCCTTAATTTTTCTGGATACAGCAATGAGAAACGTATATTTCGAGAATGGAGTAGTGTGCAAACCTCTGAAAATTCTTTGCGTTTTTTAGACACCAAGGTAGAGAAGTCCTGATCATTTATGATCAGGTGTGGGAGCCTACGATAGTTAATTAAAAATTTCTCTTTTACTCTGTAGTCTAAAAATTTAGCTTTTACAGGTCTAGGTCTATTAATCAAACCTTCTCTGTCTGGGCCCAACCTGTGTGCTCTCTCAATGTGAATGGGACCAATTTGATCTTTAATTCCCATAGCCATGGAAGAGTTATAGTTAAAAATTCAATAATCTGAGAATTTTTAACCTCCTCTGATATGGCAATAAATCTGAGGTTGTTGCGTCAGTGGCGATTCTCCAAATCGTCCACCTTCTCCAACAATGATTGAATAGTATTAGCATGGTCAGAGGTGGCATTGTTGATCGTCTGGACCTGGTCTTCAATGTCGCTTTGACGTTGTTCTACCGTTGTGATACGTACCGTATTTGCGCCTATTTTAGCTAAGGTAGAATCCAGACGTGCGTTTAGATCTTCAAATTTTTTATCTATGTGTGGCATCATAAGGTTAAAAACTTCTTTGGCCACTTCAGCAACAGATACTGTTGGGATTCCTGAACCCCCCTGAGAATGATCAGAACCTTTGGAACTAGGAGAAGGAGGCTGCGCATTACGCGATTGGCTTTTACCTGTCTTCGCTGCCCTAGAAGACTGTGAAGATTTAGAGGCCATAGCGGAGTCGAGATATTTTTCCATGCCCTAGCGAAATGTGTAGGCTATCTCAGATATATCAGGAAATCAATATATTTTGAAAGTGTAATCTGGCATCCTCTCCTTCTAGCACAATTATTTTACCAACAAACATACATCAAAGTCTTGTCAAGACTAGTCAAGTGTACCGTTCCAATGATATATAAAACTGCCTGTATATCTTAGATCTGCTGTATTGCATTCTACATTCCTTAGAATTATATCTGTCCAAGGCAGTAATCCTTGTGTGAGGACAGGCTTACGTCTTAGGATGTATTCTTGGGCAGCTTGAAATTGTATAATAATAATAATATTTTCCAGAAATAGCCCACAACTTTACTTTACATTTGGGAGCTGTATCAGATGGACTCGATTTATTCTGCTATTCCCAGTAATAATTAGTCCACTCGTCAGGGCAAAGTCAGTAGATCTTCCATGTCCCAGCAGCTTTCCCACAATACTAACAGTTATAGTACCTGATCAGAGAGGTGAGTTCATAGGTAACTATTAACAACTGAGAGGGAGATGTTCAATATAAGAGGATATACCACCTCAGGTGCCGTAAAGGTATTGAAGGGGAGTAATTCTTTTATTTCAGATGAAAGAAGTCACTCAAAGGAATTCTGTATGGTGTCTCAAAATGGCGTTCTTAAGGAAATATTCCCACTAAGCTCACCATCCAAAATGGCGTTCCCGCCAAGTATCCTCCAAGCACCATTAACCAGTTCTTTTACTCTTTCCTTCACCTCCATTCTTCCCTATCTTTCTCCCGTTCTCAGAAAATCCTGTAATTTTATCCCAGGCACTTCAGGTGCTATATAGGTAGTGAAGGGCAGTAATTCTTATATTTCAGGTGAAAGGGGTCTTTTTGCTCAATAATGGCGTTTGCTCCTTCTGTCTTTCCTTCCACTTGACTCCTGTGTCGTCCAACTCACAGTTAGAGGACAGGGAAGAAGATCCAGGCTCTTGCCACTGCAGCTTTCCGATAGTGATCTGCCCTTTCTCCTGATACGGCGATCTGTCCTTTTCATAGGTACCGCGACTCTCTTGCACTATGCTGCCGACCCACAGCACTCCGCGTTTCCGATGAGGTCTACCCGGCTTTGCGACAGTACCTTGTAGCTGTAGTGTGAGTCCCGGTTCTCCCGTTCCTCCTTCCACTCTCTCACCAGCAGCGTTTACCGTCCCCCGTTGTAAAGGCAAACCTGACTGTGGGGCCACATGGGAGGGGGATGGAAGGCTGGGGAATCTCTCTGGGCCTTGGATGCCTCCGACTCAAGAGGCAGACTCCGGGGCTGACAGACTGCTCCCGGCAGCTATAATTAAGCCTGTGTAGAAAAGGGGCTATTACACAAGCACCCAACTGCTTTTCTTACTTTGGGGCCAGTTTAAAGTCCTCAATATATAGAAATAATATAGCCGACCGTAGGAGCTCGATTAAAAAGCGGCCACCATGGTGCACCGCCCACCGGAAGTCTCTCTGATTGAAGATTATTAATTGACTATTACCCATTCTAATTAATGTGGTATCTGTGGCGCTCCACCACTCTCATTATTCTGACTATTGTAACATATATTTCTATATGTTATATAAATATATATTATGGTATAAGAAAGGCATTCTGGTCTTCTGTCACATTGGTTAATATACTTGGTTAATATACTTGGTTAATATACTTATATTACTTATATGCTTATTAAATAGGATAATACACTGTTTTCAAAACTCTAGAACAGGACTGGTCAAGCTGTGGCTCCCCAGGTGTTGTGAAACTATGAGTCCCAGCTTTAACTGTACAGACATAGCCGATACTTGACAAAGCATGCTGGGAGAACCAAGGATTGGCTAGGCCTACTCTAGAATGTTTTTCTTATACTGGCTTTTATGTACATATTCTGTGCCTGAATCTATTCCATGCAATGCTGTGTTTGGGCACAATTGTATATAGTTTGGGCACCATGTTGACATTGCACCATTCTATTGCAAGTTAACACCAACATCATACCCAAACAAATTTTCCTGAGCCCATCGCATAATTTAAGAGAGGTGCAAATAACAATACATTTTAATGTAAAAAAGATACATTTAATAAATTATAATACACCCTTCTATTGGTACACTACAGGTGCTACAAGCAACAGCATGTCCAAGCCTTTAATGGCTGCCTGGGCTTGTTGCTCCCTTTAGTGCACTAAGGGGTATTTTTATTACGTTTTTTGGAGGAGGGGTTATTTCTTTAGTAATTTATGTGTACTTTTTATTAGGTCTTCATGGCCATATTGCATGCACGATGTTTACAGCATGCAGCATGCAGCTGGTTGTGAATAATTAAAATACATCACCCACATAATGCTAGCCCTGTTTACCATCACAATGGTCATGATGTTGCCCTCATGCCTAATAGGTCCTACATTCACAGGGAATAAAATCAGGCCATCTGAGTTAACAAGGAGCAAGCATATTACATCAATATTCCCCCTCCTTATGGTTTCTGTAAGTTCTTCCCTCACATAGTATGTTAGCTCACGTGAGCAGGGCCCTCCGTCCTAGTGTTGTTCCTTCCTCCACTGCTCCCCCCTCACTTCATACTCTCTTGTCCCCCTCTGCTACCCTTTTACCCCATCCCCACCTGGTGGCTCCCTCTCAACCTCTCACTGCGCTCTATCCCCTGCTCCCTGATCTTCTAAGCTTGACACCTCGCATTTTGCCTTGCATTCTGTGCTTGATTTACTTATTTTTGTGATGTTTTTATAGTCATATTGTATTAAAAATGTACTATGCTGTCCATCCCTACCCTGTATGTCTGTACTGTATTTTGTTGTGTTTTGTACGGCGCTGCGGACACCATGTGGATGATAATAATAAAATAATAATAAATATTACTGACGGTTTTTGGAAAAGAAAAATTGACCTTTCCTGTTAATAATATAGGGCACATAATTTCATAATTAGGGGCAGATAACAGGAAAGATCCCCCCAAAAATTGTATGAAATAAAATAAGGCCTCTCTCTAACACAATCACACTGATGTATTACACAAACTACCTGATGTCACACACACGCTACCTGATGTACAGCAGTAGCAGGGAGTTAGTTCAACAAGAAGTGAAACGGAGGAATCTCTGGCTCCACCCCCAATCTGCAGACTGGTTGCATGGTCGCATCACAGGTCCTGCTGCAGCTTAGATTTCCATTCAATCCTCGCTGCAGAGCAGAGGCTGTGTCCCGATGAATGGCTGCAAGTGTAGGCAGCCAGTCATCAGGACACAGCCTCTGTGCTGCAGTTATGCAGTCACTACTAGCTGGGCAACACTAGACCACCAGATGGGCGGCCTTAAAACACACAATGACAGTGCGGCCCGGAGGACACATGCAACCCTCCCCCCTGTCCCAAGCCGCCACTGTTGAGGATGGCATGATGTGACTATAGTGGTTGGTAGTATATTTGGCATAAGCTGGCAGCATTTTGTGGTGGCAGAATGATTACGTGGCATAAATGATGAGCAATTCACCTGCAAAGTAATTATTTATATTTAATGATGAAAGGGCATCATTATTCCCACCAGACCGTCTGGAGAAATCCTGAACAGTAATAATGGAAACAGAAGCTACATTGATTCCACAGATGGGGCCTCTCCATCAGAATTGTCAAACAGATCCAACCATTCCAGGCCGAGAAGAAAAAAGGTAGCTGGTGCTACACAGCTCTTTATTGTTGCATTCTGAAGGGGAAGGGGGGGTTGCATATTTATTGCATTAACTAATATGATATGTGACTGAGAAAAGGGGGAATAATATTGGCTCTGTAATGTGTATGTTATTTTATACACTATTTAGACTGTAACCCTAAGTATCAAGTGATCATAAAACACAATGCAACGTCCTTTCTGTTACATGTTACATGATTAACACAAACTTGAAAACTTTTTTTTCCATTACTAAAATTGGAGTAGATCCAGAACTACGTTTGCGTACGTTTATTCGCGTAGCGTATTTTCGTGTGCGTAAATACTATACACTCCTCTAGTAACACCCCTTAAACGTATGTATTTTGTCAAAATACGCTTTCCAAACCCTACCTTAACTTTTGGCAACGTAACCGCAGTCATACGCACACGTATGGGCAACACGAATTTACGCAGCTAAGCACGCCCATACTGTGCACTTTAAATACAAACCCCCGCCTACTTAACGTATTTCAGACATATTTTGGACTCACCTAAAATTGGCACGCCCACACGTAAGTATTTATGTGACTCATACGTGAATGGCCCATATGTTCACAATTATGCTACGTTACTGAGCGTATTTTCTATGGTGCGCATGCGCAGTACTTACCAAAAGGCGATTTTACGTCTCCGCCACGCGTAAATTCGCTCCAAAGCGTTGTTCTGGATCTGGCCCATTATCCTCAGTCCTACTACTAACACTGCTGTGTGGCTGAATCATGCAGAGCACTGAACAGTATTACCAAAAAACCTGGCTGATTCATTGGTGATATATAGCACTGCCCTGATGTATCAATCCCCTAAAGAGTGTAAGCCTAAGACCAGGACCCTCTTACCCATAAAGTCTATTTGTTACTACCCAGTCATGTTATAACCTAAATTAAATAAATAATAAGAATACAAGTGTCTACAAAAGACAAACAAAATGCTCAAAACTAACAAATTTGACCTCAATCTGTTGTTCTCAGAGCGTTCAAAGAAAGTGAGAGCATGCTTGAGATTGATCTTCCACACTCCGTAACAGGGATAAATTATATATTAATGGGGTAAATATCGAGAGGTCCAAAAGAATGTGTATAATACAATAATGAAATGACTGCAAATAAATATTGTCTATTTCAAACATTCTTGTTTAAATTGTTTAAATTAGGGCCAGATCCAGAACCTGCACACACATGATTTCTGTCATCAAGACCCTACCTTAACATTATCAAAGCAGTTACTGTATGATTACCAAACCCCCCACCACCATGAATACATGCTGTATGGGTGTGAGCGGCCCTTTTTCCAAAGGGCTGTTTTCCACACCACATTTTCTAGGATGGAGCTGCAACAAAACTTCCTGCCCGCAGACAGGTGATCGGAAATATATCTATTTAACTAACCCATACTAATTCTCAACCTAACCCTTCCCTTCCTTTCCATTACCCTAAACCTAACTCTTCTTTCCCCGCAGCCTGACCCTAACCTTCCTCTTCTGCACTCCATCCCCTTCCTGCATCCTAACCATAGCCTAACCCTAAGACTAGCCTGGTAAACTATATCCCTTGCACTAACCTGTCTGGTCATTGGAGAATTGGAATCATCAGAACCGGCGGGTCCTGAGGTGGGTCTGCAGCAAGAATTTCTCAATGGGGACGATTTTGAAATAGAGACAGCTGAAAATCAGCTGTCGGCTGTGTGTATTGCAAAAATGTTATTTTCGCAGAGTCACACGCAACCCACGCTGCATGCATGACACTGCATTGTTCCATCCTGCCAGCGTAAACACTTTCAGTGTGGATGAGGATCCAGATCCATGCTGGAGGCCTTTGGGGCCATTAGTATTTGTTTTCTGCTCACATGGGACAGGATTCAGATTTAATAAGGAGTGGTCACTTACGCATGAAAGGTGCGTAAGTGACCTGACTGCACTGGAGGGTGCATGCGCCCTCCAGATGTTACGCTAGGGTTACTATAGTAACCCTAGCGTATAGGCTATCGGATGGAACTTTCCGAGGAAATGTTCTGTGCTTCCCCTCCGCCCGCTAATGTGGGCAGGGGGAAGCATGCTAAGTGTACAGTGTGGGAGGGGGCTCCCTCACTGCAGCGGATCAGCGGTCGTACGGGCCGCTGATCCACACGCTACACTTGCTATAAAGCCCGCTACGCTGCCATAAAGCCTGCACATGAGAGGTGAGTGACAGGGGGTGTGCACTCCCCTCTCACTCGCGTAATTACAGACCCCCGCACGCATGGAAAATGTGCGGGGGTCTGAATCCGGTCCATGGAGTGGAAAACAAGCGTAAATGCAAAGTCTGGATCTGGTCCATTAGTTATTGTTCTTCATAAACTAGAGCAGCAGCATAATTTTCTTTGAAAGTGCCCAGGGTCTTTTATACGGGGAGCTGCAATGAGTGATAGGTTGTTGATCTCTGCATAAGAGAATGCTTTATTTTAAAATAGGATGACAAATGTTCTTTCTACAGACAGTGAAATACGAATCTAAGGATCAAGCTAATGAACTTCAGACGGACAATGAAAGGTACATATTGGCGGTACAGATATACCATATGTAGGTATTTAAAACATAATGGTGATAGAATGTCAACAGATTGTTAATGCTTATCATGAATTTGACTGTATGAAAGCAGGTTAGAAGCAACTGCTGCATTTGGAACCTAATAGATTCTTTTAGCTCTTGAACCTAATTTTGACAAAGAAAGAAACATGGCCAAAGACCCCATTTTATATTACATTTTATGAAGTAGATTTAATGACAAAAAGGGATAACTGTAATGCAACAAGTATATTAGAAGTAAGGACCTCCACACAGGAGTAGCTCATATGTTAATTTTATGCTGGCCTGATTTACATTGAGATATTTATATTTTTGGAACATAATTCACACTTAGGCGAGTATCGGATGAATGGAAAATGTATTCATTTATAGTAATTTATAATTTACCCGTTTTTAAAATTCTATAAAGACATGACCTGGCAAACAATTTATATTGGTGTCTGTGTGCTATTACAGCTTGCAGTCTTTGTTCAAGTTCCCAGTCAATTAAAGATGTGATGCATCTGTTTAGCTTTTTCTGAATAACATTGGTAATCTGTCAGTATGAATATATAACCAATTGTACTGTATTGGGGTATAGTTTGCTGCTTTAAAATAATAGTAGCTTTTGTGGTTTCAGAATAGGTAAAGAATTTAAAGAAATGTGTAAAATTCCTGTTTAGGATTTTTTTTGACTGTTCAAGCATATATTGTCATGTTGGATATAAATGTTTTTACTACCAAGTGTGTAACTCACAAAGCAACATAAAAGACACGCAGTTTCCCCAGGTACATTCATAGTCTGTTAATATCTAGAGATATTTTGTCTCTTTTGTCATTATTTCTTATTACAGTATTGCTACCTCTGTGATATTGGAAATATGAGGTATATACACGTACATGGCCTAATTAGTTGATTCACACATGTGCAGTTAAACTATAAGTCCAAAGATAAGTGGCACACGTGTGAGCGCGTGTATTACCAGAATTCCTTTGGGTAATTCCTCCTAGTAAAAATTCAGTTGGTGGGGCGGGATGTGACTCTTTAGCTAAATGAGGGAATTATGTAAATAGTACAGAAAGGGCTGGTACAATACTGACTTCTGCACAGTCCATTATGTGGGGATGGTGCAGCAGTCTTAAGGTAGGGTCCCTATGTCTGAACATAGTCTATGTCTGAAATCTGTGTAGCCTCTCCTTGCCTTTATGGTAGTTAGGATGCTACGGGAAACTGGCTTGGATTGGATTTCTGCTGCCACTGTGCCCATAGGTCTGGATCCCTTTCATGATGTTGGACAAAAGAATGCAGTGGTTATTCTTAAGTGGGATTCACAACAAAGTTTACTTTTGGCAGGAACTGGGGTCTTCCTTTGGGCACAAAAGTTATGTTGTTACGATTCTGAACCCCAGGGCGGGGAGTCTGACCTCTGAACGGTTTTCACCAGAGCCTCTGATGGTGGGGATGAACTTGGCTGCAAAACAGTGGCAAGTTGCGGCCCCCAGGGGACAGTCACGTACTAATGTGTCACAGGTAGAAGGGAAAGGGTCCACCAGGCGCCTGCAATCTCTTCTTATAAAATGTGATTACCGTAAAAGGGACATTCGAAAGTTCCTTTTCGGATGTCCCTTTTTCGAGTACTTTCCTTTTTCTACTTTTTTAATGAATGGGTGAGTATGCCATTCGGGGTACTTCACCCATTCACTTTCGCAATCCGCTATATTCCTCCGCTGCACCACGATATCCCTCCACCGCACCTTGGCCACTGCTCGCCGGACCAGAGACAGGTGAGTAAATTATCTGTGCGGGGTAGGAAGGGTTAGGGTCAGGCTGCAGGAGAGAGAGGGTTAGGGTCAGGCTGCGGGAGATGGTGGGTTAGGGTCAGACTGCAATTAAGGAAGGGTTAGGGTCAGGCTGCCAGGAAGGGAGGGTTAGGGTAGTGAGAGGGGAGGGTTAGGGTAAGAATTAGGGAATAGACTGGGGGAGTATTTTCTATTAACTGAAAGCTCAGGGCTCCGTGGATCGATTTCAATGCCTCCTCGAGGCATATGCTATCAAACTTTTCGGAATTCAGATTTTCTTTGCGGGGACCCACACCCAAATATTATACAGGTGTATAACCCTAACCCTCTCCTTACATTACCCTAACTCTAACCTTCTGTTCCCCGCAGCCTGACCCTAAGACTCCCTTCCTCGCAGCCTAACCCTAAGACTCTTTTTCCCACAGCCTGACCCTAAGGCTACCCTGCTCTAAGCCTAACCCTAAGACTCCCCTTTCATTAACCTACTCAACTCTAGTGCTACTCACCATTAGTGTTACTCACCTTCGGTCGGTGTGGTGGGCCTGCAGCGGGTGTGACAGATCTGTGGCGGCCTTACTGAAGACTAAATGGGTAGGCACCGACAGGCATACTTACCCATTTATAAATTGTTTTTAGAAAATAGCGCTATTTTCGAAATAGAGACAGACGAAACTTTGATTTCGTCAATGTCTATTTCTAAAATAGCATTTTCTCAGCGGCGACTTCCACTGATATTATATATTTAAGGGTAATCTCAATCTCTGGTGAGTATTGTAATTACCTTCACCTCTCCTCGGCGCCCGGCGCATTGCTAGGTTCCTGCAGCATCTCTCCATGCGCCGATGTCTTAATGCTGGCTGGGCGTTCCTCCAGGGGGATGGTTCTGGATCCTACATTTCCATTGGTCCTGGCTCCCTGTTTCACCTAGCACTGCCTGTTCCTGAGCACAGGTTATAGTGTCCACTGCCACTGCTAGTTACTGCTGCTCTTTGTGATGTTTCAGCTGCCATTTGAGTCTGTCCCTGTGTATCTGTTCCCAGTTGTTCTCCCATCTGGTTTCTTGCCTGCTACCTTGAGTGAGTGTTTGTTCTGTGTGTGAGTTTCCCTGTTTGTCTTGTCTGTCTTATTTCTGTTCTTGTTGGCAGTATATTCCTAGTGCCACTCCATTTGCACTCAGTATAGCTGCACATAGTGCCACTCCATCTGCACTCAGTTAAGCTGCACATAGTGCCACTCCATCTGCACTCAGTTAAGCTGCACATAGTGCCACTCCATTTGCACTCAGTATTGCTGCACATAGTGCCACTTCATCTGCACTCAGTATAGCTGCACATAGTTCCATTCCATCAGTATTTTGTATTGTTGCACATAGTGCCACTCCATCTGCACTCAGTATAGCCGCACATAGGGCCTGATCCAGACCTACGCTTAAAAGCCGATCTGCGCATGCGCCAGGCACATGTTGCCCAGCATTGCTACGGAAACGCCCGATCGGACGTCCGCAGCTTCAGCGTAGTAACGCTGTAGGGGGCGCCCCCCAGCGTTACTACGCTGAGGTTAGTGCAGGTAGGCAGGGGGAGGGAGGGTAATGAGGCTGGGAGGGCGGCGTTATTGTATTAACGCCGCCGTCCCAGCATAGTTACACTGGGTTACGCCGGCTGAACTTAGGGTAGACTTCAGCCGGCGTAACCCAGTATAATTACAATCTGGCAGGGGGAGTGTCAGGGGAGTGTAACGCTGTTATGTAGAGCGTTGGTACGCTCAGCACAACAGCGTTACTCTGGATCAGGCCCATAGTGCCGCTCCATCAGTACTTAGTATTGCTGCACATAGTGCCACTCTATTTGCACTCAGCATAGCCACACATAGTGCCACTCCATCAGTACTTAGTATTGCTTCACATAGTGCCACTTTATCTGCACTCAGTATAGCTGCACATAGTGCCACTCCATCTGTATTCAGTAATCATTACCGCAGTTCCCAGCTCTATCTAGTCTACTCTCTGTGGTTCTCCTTCCTCTGTTTAATTGCTGGTTCAGACCTATTCCTGAGCTACATCTTTCTGGTGAACATCTAGCATTGTCTAGCATCTTATCTGCTCCTACTCCTGGTAGGGGTGTGGGTCCCCGCAAAGAAAATCTGAATTCTGAAAATTCTGATTGGATATCGCGGATTGCGAAAGTGAATGTGTGAAGTATGCCGAACGCCATACTCACCCATTCATTAAAAAAAAGTAGAAAAATGTAAGTATTCGAAAAAGGGACATCCGAAAAGGAACTTTCGGATGTCCCTTTTTCGGCAATTACAGTTTTTTAGCGAAGAGTGCAACCGATAATATTTGACCCTATTAGCCAGTAGTCCAGTTTTGATACAACATAAAATATATCGATATTTTATGTGCACAAATCATTTATGAAGACATTTTTGTTTGCTATTTAATGAATTATGAATAAAATGTAGTTGAATTTACATTTCAGGAAATATGTGGAAAAAGAAAAATATCAAAACTACAATGAAACCACACACGATCTGGTAAATTATTACTATTGTTGCTTTTGTTGTTGTTGTTACACTGGTAACACTCTTGGGGGTATATTTAAAAAGGTCGCTGTTGGCTGGCGATTATGAATTGCCAGCCATTGCCGTGATTTTCACTAAAGGGTGCTTTTCTTAGGCGATTTTAAATCACCCAAGAAGCGTCACTTTAGCAAGGGGTAAATCGCTTTGCTTTTCTATAGAAAGGCACAATGATTTGCCCTTTAAAAATCGCCGTCGCTTGCTGTGTGAAAAAAAAAAAATCTAGTGCAGCATGCTTGAAAGGCTTGTAGTAATATCAGCTTCAGCATGGTAAGACTTCTAAACATGCTGCGTTGTGTGTTGCGTGAAAAAAAAAAAAGTCTGTATAAAACATACAGTTAGACATTAATATGTGTGTATGTAAAATAAACATTTTCCCTGACTAATAATGTCCCCTAATGTGTGAACTTACCTCCGGTGGCCACCGTGTGGCATACTAACTGTGTATGAATGTATTGTGTTTTGTGTGTGTTGTATAAAAAGAATAAAAAAAATTGACACTCACCGTTTTGCTGTCATCATTATCGGGACGATTTGCTTGGAGTGTTTTTTTTAAATAGATTGACATGTGTTTTTCAAGTTATGTGTGAGGCGCTTTCGTTGAAAGTGCCCCACACAGCATGCAATTTTTTTTTCTGTGTTTTGCTGGCGATCTAAAGGCGATTTAGATCTGTATTTTTTCAGTGCCAAACATCTGGACGATTTTTGTCCAGCGATGTTTAGCGAGTCGAATTTGCTAAAGACTAAAGTCCAGGGACTTTGCCTTTAGTGAATACGGTGATGGCCAAATCGCCTCCAAACTCCTGTGAGTTGAGGCGATTTGGCCAAAATCGAGCTTTGTAAATATACCCCTTGGTCATTAATAATGGGTCTAGCGACATTTTATAAAGGTAATTACCTATTTCACAAAGTTCTACTTTCAGAAATTAATGCACATATATCTATAGTTGGTTTTACAAATTTATTCTGTTTTGTTTAGTTTTTTTATTCCTAATTAAGCAAAAATAATTAAAATGGTAAATTAAAAAAACATCCAGTCATAAAAAGGCGATGTCACATGTATTATATTAGCATAAACTGCAACCAAATGACAATATAAAAGCCATGAATTAAAGCTGGGCATTTTCTAATTTTAATTTAGCTATTTATGTATAAATTTTTAGTTCATTGATTGCTTGCCTGTTCATTAAAACTTTCTACAAGATTGCTGGTAAACCTGATAGATTTTATATGGATGGAGAGCAGTATTTTCCAATATAGTTGTGTATAAGGTTCAAAATTCGCAAATTATGGGTGGTATTTATTTGTATCTTGCAGTGCATGATGCCACACATAGGAAGACTAAGCTCTGATTTGCTTTTTTGTGCTACTTTATAGTATATATATAAGATTCAAGTTTTGTGTATAGTCATAGATGTAGCAAACATTTAAACCCCTTAATTTTTTGGCAATCTAAATGTATACTTCAGTGGCCTATTATGTTATATAAATCATGTTACATAAATAAAAGGGCATTATAAAGATAACACATAAAACATAGTGCGCAAACTCTAATTGTTTGTTAATCATCTTAAATATTTAGAATTTTAATTGCAAATTTAAGAATACATGGGATTGTCACTTCCCAATCATACCCTTTTTAATTAAGACTCTTTTATTCAAATGTGAGTAAATGTGGTACAACATCTTGTTTAGGCAGCTAAAAAACTTTAAGATGTGCTTCCAGTGAATCAATATTTTAGTAATCTAAAAAAACTAAGCCAAATGTCACTTGCAAGAACAAAGATAAATACTAAGTTACCTATCACTGGTGTAATTTCTCAGCAATCTAACTTTGTGTTTGTCATTGACTCTGGGATTCTGGGATCTGACTTAGGGTACCATGGGTGGTAAAGAAGAAATGTGGGGTTCTGATGTAAGCCTTGCTCAATGGTTGAAGCACTAAGAGAGACACGAGGAAGGCACTTAAAGTTAGAATATGAACGTCCAGAGAGGGAGACCATTGTGAGAGACACAAGAGGCAGAAGCAGTTAGGATCGCAATTGAGGACTGAAGCATTTAGGATTGCAATTAAGGCTCTTGGTGCTGCGTTGGTATATGAGGGCTTCACACACACTTAAAGTGTAATGCTGGAGCTAGTAGTGCGGTGAACTAGATAGGAACACACACTCACTGATGGATAACTAGATCTTGTAGTGCAGATAATAGAGGACTGGATCCAAACCTAATACCGTTAGTCCATTTACACGGGCAAAGTGAGGAATAATAGCAGTGCTGACACAAGGAGAACTGAAATCACACAATGAATCTCAGGAACAAGGAACTTGATACAAAGGCACTTGTTGCACTGGCACAGATGAGACAGTGCCAGGTATTTAAATAGGGTGTGCTTTGAACCATAGGCTGATTAGAAGACTGCTCCCAATAGGGCCACACCCATGAACAGAGCAATATGGGGACTTAGTGGAACTTAGAATCAGCCAGATGTCAGGAAACACTGGGGAGTCTAACCTGAGTAGGCTGCGATAAAATACCAGAGGCTGAAAACCCCAAGGCACTGGTAATGTTTGGACCAGTAAATATTTTGTTTTGTGACAGTGTTGATGCATTGAGACTAGCAAGTACTTGATAGCAGAATAGTCAGCAATTTATTCCAGTAGTTGGTTGATAGTAGTAATACAGGGTTCCTGGAATACCCATGAGACTCCTGAAATTCAGGCAGTTCTACCGGTATCCCAGGAGAGCCTGCTAATCTCCCACATTGGGCTTCAGACTGTGGTTTCATGCAAACCACAGCCTCAAGTGCTGCCCCCTACCTGGAAAAACGAGGATTTTTAGTGTTACTAGGGACAGGGCGAGGCTTGATTCAATTTGAATTTTGAATGATCAAGCCCCACCTCCATACCTAGTAAAACTAAGGAAAGGGGTATTGATAGGCTTTTTACCTGAATGGCAGAAATTGTATCCTTAAGCACCTCACCCCCGCCCCCCATAATATTAAGGGGGCATCACCAGGTGAGGTAGGACCCTTGTTAGTACGAGGCACCAGGTCGGACATCTTCCCTGCTATGGAGACCGGCAAGCAGTTCATACAGGTGATTCTTGTGTGAGCTGCTGCGACAGTTACATAGAGCAGCTGACTTCAGCTGCTCTATGCAACTGCCTCAGACGCTCATACAGGAACTTCCTGTATGATCTTGAAGGAGGAAAAGAGAGAGGACCCACAGAGGAAGACAAAGGTAAGGTAAGAAAACATGATGGGAGGGTTGATGGCACATGATGGGAGTACTGGGGGGGCTGGAGACACATGATGGGAGTATTGGGAGGCTGGAGACACATTATGGGAGTACTGGGGGGCTGGAGGCACATTATGAGGATACTGGGGGGCCTGAGGCATATGATGGGGATACTGGGGGGGGGGGACACATGATGGGAGTACTGAGGTGTCTGGAGATACATGATAGGGATCCTGAGGGGCTGAAGACACATGATAGGGATACTGGAGGGGCTAGAGACATGATAAGAATACTGGGGATCTGGAAGCACATGATGGGTGATACTGGGGGGCTGGAGGTACATGATGGGGATACTGGGGGGCTGGGAAGACATGGTGGTGATCCTGGGGGGCTGAAGACACGTGATGGGGATCCTGGGGGGCTGAAGACACATGATGGGGATCCTGGGGAGCTGGAGTCACGTGTGAGGATACTGGGGGTTGGAGATAGAAACATGATGGGGATATTGGGAGGCTGGGAAAACATGATGAGGAGCCTGGTGAGCCAGAGATGAAGAGGAGGAAGTGGATGATGGGGAGGGGGAGATGATAAGGTGAATGGAGAAGAGGAGCTGATGAAGAGGAATTATCAAGAGGATAGAGAAATGATAAAAAGAATGGGGAGGGGGAGGTGATGATTAGAATAGGAATATGATGAGGGAAGGGGGTTGATGAGAATGGAGAGATGATAAATTGAGAAGGGAGTTGATGAATAGGGAGGAGGAGATGTATAGGCATAGCGAGCACTGGGGTACATCTAATGTGTGTGTGTATATATATATATATATATATATATATATGAATGTATATGTATATTGGTTTAAACATATATATAAAGTACAAAATCCAAAGAGAGGTTGCTCAAATTAGTTTGTTAAAGTAATATACACGGCAGGTGCACTAGGCAGGGAATTTGTACAAAAAGCAAGGCAATGCCTGGCACTCTAGCCATTACTCAG
>WWET01002091.1:133578-145372 GCA_011038615.1 Limnodynastes dumerilii
TATATAAATATATATATATAATATATTATATGTAATACTTGCAGGTCGCTGGCCAGGAGGCCATGATACTAATGTGATGTGATTTGTGATGGATTTATTCACAATGGGTTTGCCTTGGAAATTGTGGTATGAGATGAGAGGTTGTGTCACTCATCGTCAATCACTTCAATTAAATCAGTGAAACCGTTTTGTATAAATGACCTAATGACAACATTCAGAACTTACCTAAATTTGTAACCACTACTCTGGACACTCCTGCAGGGGAAGTTCATAAACCAGATGTAGGTGTCTTCGTGACTCTTGAGAGCCCCAAACAATTGCCAAGAAAGAGAAGTGAGATTCAGGGGGTTTCCTACTCTCCAGTCAGTTTGAAGAACTTTCAGGAACTTTTTTAGAAACCTATATATTTAGAGAGTACTTTGAAAGGGGAACTGGTTTCTTCACATGTCAGACATCCAAAACACAGTTCAATAGCGCAGGAATCTATTTGTTTAATTTATACTAAGAAATGGGAAGTGTTTTAACATGAAAGCAAAGATTGCAAGTTTGGGGAACATACAGTATGTGTGATTGTTACCTCTAGCTAAAATTTTATCATCTTAAAATTATAAAAAGGTAATTCTTATCAATGATATGAAGGGCAAATATGAACCGACTAACTTATACCCCTTTCACATCACCATGAAATACCCGGGATTTTCGCCAAAAACCCGGGTCTCGGCAAAATCCCGGGTATTTGGTTGTAATGTGAAAGGTGCACCACGGTGAACCCGTGTCTGAAGACCCGGGAATTCAACCCGGGTAAAAAGAAGGGTTATTTCCGGGTCCGACACGATTAGGGGTGCAGTGTGAAAGGTGCTACCCGGGCACCTAACGCACTTGATGGTACAATTTTTTTTACTATTGCTCTGGCAACAAGTGTTGCCAGAGCAACAGTAAACAAATTACGCATTGCTTTGACGACAGGGCAGACCCGGGTCTCTGAATTTCCCGGGTCTGCCCTGCAGTGTGAATTGGGGTCTGTGACCCTGGGATCCTCTGCTGCCCCGGCAATATCCCGGGTCTGTGAACCTATATTACTTAAAAATCTGAAATACACAATGCATTGTAGCTGTTTCTAATCAAATGTATGTTGGTAGTGTTGAGTCAGTGTAACCCAAAAGTACCACGTGCGTCAGTACGCAATTATGCACAACTATACCTGAAAATACCACAGAGTCGAAGATGCAGTCCAACCCACAAAAGCGTGTTTATCTTAGCAGGGAAACAGTTAATCAAAAAGATGAGAGAGAGAGAGAGAGAGAGAGAGAGAAAGAGAGACAACGATACAGCAGCGCGACCAGCTAACTGGCAAGACTTCAATCCAGATGTCTTCAGAGAGAGACAATGTCCACAAGATAGTCCTTTTAAATCCAACGATGAAAGGATTCGCCGAATGTCTGCTGATTGGTGGGATCTCAAGACCTTCTTCGGTTCCTGGCTCGTCATTGGTCCTGGGGTTTTCCTTTGTTCTTCTCCCGGAGGTTCATCAGCATATCTCACAGTCACACACATTTCATATTGTAACCTAATAATGTTCATAAACTACTGCCGCTACATGCGATCTTTCAGCGACTAAACTAACAATATGTATCATGATTTTATATACCCTATGACTATAAACATTACAAGGTTATAACATTCATTTGCTGATCGGCGATTATATCATCTACAAAGATAAAGCACAGTTTTAATAACACAGTTTCATTAAACATGAACAAGTCCTATATGAATGTAAGTTTGTCAGTGTGTTTATTAAAGGTGTAATTTCGAATATTATAAAAGCCCGCGAAAGTACTAAGGCACACATTTTGCATACGCAAAAGTGCGTGCGTCCGTGTTCGCGTTTTCCCGCTCTTTTCCGTATAATTTATTATTATATTGGGGTTATTAAAAGATGTTTTAACTCGGTTTCGACAGTAGTATAAGTGCATTTGATATTACATTACTGTCACAAGTACTGACTTCCAAGTATGGTCATCGCAGACAACATGTTAATTGATTTTCTTTTTCTGCTTAATCATAGGATAGTAAAGTAACAAGTGACAAAAGTAGAGAAGAAGTAGAAGAATTACTGATTGAACATACTGATCTGAAAGAAAAATATCAAAAGAGAGTTAACCAGGTAAAGTTTTTGTTAACTAGGGACCTAGGGCCGGATCCAGACCTGATAACGTCAGGCCACTTACGCATGCATGCACCCTCCAGATGTTCCGCTAGTGTTAAGATAGTAACACTAGCATAGCAAGACTCTGTTATGAATACCTGCAGCTGGGTACAAGGAAATTCGGAAGCCAATGTGAACGAAAAGAGGTTTATTGCAGGTACCAATTCCAGGTAATGCACAGACAGGCGAGGCTGAGACAGACACAAGGTAAATGTAAGGGTGTGATGCACAGTAGCACCAGGATGCAAATTCTACCATCAGGTGGTCTTCGCCATTGTCCCTGATGGTGGGAATGGGCTTTGCTGCACCTCAAGTAGTAGGTTGCTACCCCTAGAGTACCTGTGCGTAGAAATGGTATATAAGACACCCTAGTGCAGAAAGAATACAAAATATAGCAACACAGACCAATCAGCCAACAATAAGAGAAAACCCCACAGGAACAGGAATGTACAAATCATAAAACTATAAACAAGGTAGGACAAGACAGAGCAGGTACTATGTACCGTAGGGTAAAGTGGGATAGCAGAGACTCTGCACTGACTGACATTCTGGAGATGAATGGTAATGTCATCAACAGAGGTGGAGCAAGTGGGAAGCACAAGGTAATCAGCAGACAGACCGGCTGAGAACCAACAGACAGGGAAACACTCACACCAGGGGCGTTTTAAGAAGTGAGGGGCCCCGTGTGCAGGATTTGCACATGGGCCCCCCACCCCTTTTACCTGATCCAGGACTGTACAAATGCACGGGCCGAAAAGGGCTGTAAGCCTAGCCCCCTTTTGCCCCGCGAATCCGGACAGTCCCATCGCAGGGGAAGGGGGACTAGTTTGGCATCTATTTCTTCCCTCTGAAAGATATTAGAGGGAAAAAATAGATGCTGAATGGCCCCCCTTCCCCTGTCAACCCAGGGTGCAGGATGCATGCCACAGGGCCCTCTGTTCTGAGGGGCCTGTGTGCACTGCACACCCTGCACCCATTATAGACACGCCTATGACTCACACTCACAACCAGGCAAGAGGACAAGAGGCAGGCTGGATAGGGCAGGCTGGGCAATGGAGAAGACACAGAAGGGGTCAAGAAGCAAATACAGAAAAGCTCAATGGCAGAGTAACAACAGCAGGCAGACGGACCGAGACACAGAAGCAGGAAGCTATGACCAGCAGAGAATGTTCCAGCAAGAGGCTATTTAAGGTTATCTCCCCCAATCAGCTGTGGCAGACAGACACACCTACAGAGATTAATTAACCTGCAGCTGGGGGAAAATAGACACAGAAAACTAGCAAGGAATTACACACACTCTGCTAGGATGAACCTGCAGAGTGTAACAGATTCATACAGAAAGTGGGCTGGGGGAAAACATTGTAATTGTACAGTGTGGGAGGGGGACTCGTATGGACCTCTGATCTGCAAGTCGGTTTTAAGGTTGGCTTTTGGCAGCATAAGCTGCCATAAAGCCCGCGCAAGAGAGGGGATTGATAGGGAGTGTGCACTCCCTCTGTTGGATAGACAGACCCCCGCACATATTGAAAGGGCATGGGAGTCTGGATCTGGTCCAATATTTTTGTGCAGACTATGCCTGTCTCAAACCATCCACTATATCTTATTATATATGCATGTCACTACATTTATTAAAATTTACAGCAATTTACAAACAGAAAAAATTACATCTTAATTTTCCACAAAGTACTTAAAAAGGTAAATTTACAATAAATGCATTGATGAAAGAGATTAGACATTGGGGTATCACTGCAAAAGATGGTAAAGCAAGATGATCTGTATGTAGTAGCTCTCCATGATAGATATGTGCGTTTTACTTAAATAATATACCATGGTGACAAAAATGTTTAGCTCTTTTTAATAAAAAGGGCTTTTGTGGATTAATCTAATGACCTCTGACTTCAGTGCATAGTTTCAAGGGATTTAAGAGGGTTATGTACATAACCAGAGGAAGGTAATTTACTTATTATGCATTGTGACACACAATGTCAAATAAGAAATAAAATGTAATAAAGTAATAAAAAGTAATAAAGAAATAAAAAGTAGGCTACCCTGACCTAAAACTAACAACTGCCTGCAAAGAATTAATTTTAATAGTAGTAGTTTCTAGTAATACACTAGTTAACCTGCCAGATTGCATTTACACAGAAAATTTCAATCATAATAAAAGAAATGCGTATACGTATGTATCAGAATAACCTTTATTGTAAATAGCAAAGTAGGATTTACCTTTCTGTTTGTAACATTCTGTACTATAAAAGGATATTGATAGAAGTCTGGTAGTCTGCTATATTGATGTATGGAAAACTAATATATTATTGCCATTGATAAATGAACCAATAATTCCAGTACATGGGGTTTTTCTAAATTAAATTGTACCCATATACTTTAATACAGGGGTTCTCAACCTTTTTTTTTGTTGAGTACCACTTACCCGCTAAGGAACCAGGTGAAGTACCACTTTGCAAAAATGATTCATTTACTGAGTCCAAAATATTTCACTTTAAAAAAAATATAACAATTACCATAATATTTATATGTAAGGCTCAGTTCAGGTTAATTTTAGGCTCAAGATTTAATTTTCCTCTTCTCATATTATTTATTATACCTCCCCCATTCAGATACATCCTACTCCCCACATTACATGTTACACTTCTCCTGGACATATTATACCTTCCCCACATGATGTATTACACTCATGTTACATCCCTCTCCACACATTACACCATCCACCCAACTCTCCTACTCATATATATATCCCTCTCCATACATTACACTCTCCTACTCATATATATCCCTCTCTACACAAACTCTCCTACTCATATATATATCCCTCTCCATACATTACACTCTCCTACTCATATATATCCCTCTCTACACAAACTCTCCTACTCATATATATATCCCTCTCCATACATTACACTCTCCTACTCATATATATCCCTCTCTACACAAACTCTCCTACTCATATATATATCCCTCTCCATACATTACACTCTCCTACTCATATATATCCCTCTCTACACAAACTCTCCTACTCATATATATATCCCTCTCCATACATTACACTCTCCTACTCATATATATCCCTCTCTACACAAACTCTCCTACTCATATATATATCCCTCTCCATACATTACACTCTCCTACTCATATATATCCCTCTCTACACAAACTCTCCTACTCATATATATATCCCTCTCCATACATTACACTCTCCTACTCATATATATCCCTCTCTACACAAACTCTCCTACTCATATATATATCCCTCTCCATACATTACACTCTCCTACTCATATATATCCCTCTCTACACAAACTCTCCTACTCATATATATATCCCTCTCCATACATTACACTCTCCTACTCATATATATCCCTCTCTACACAAACTCTCCTACTCATATATATATCCCTCTCCATACATTACACTCTCCTACTCATATATATCCCTCTCTACACAAACTCTCCTACTCATATATATATCCCTCTCCATACATTACACTCTCCTACTCATATATATCCCTCTCTACACAAACTCTCCTACTCATATATATATCCCTCTCCATACATTACACTCTCCTACTCATATATATCCCTCTCTACACAAACTCTCCTACTCATATATATATCCCTCTCCATACATTACACTCTCCTACTCATATATATCCCTCTCTACACAAACTCTCCTACTCATATATATATCCCTCTCCATACATTACACTCTCCTACTCATATATATCCCTCTCTACACAAACTCTCCTACTCATATATATATCCCTCTCCATACATTACACTCTCCTACTCATATATATCCCTCTCTACACAAACTCTCCTACTCATATATATATCCCTCTCCATACATTACACTCTCCTGCTCATATATATATCCCTCTCCACACATTATCACCTCTGCCCTTCTTTTATATCCCTCTCCACATTGCATATTATTTCCCCCTTTCTGGCATCTACCTCTCCACACAATACACACTCCAGTTCCACCTCTTTTACCTTACCTGATCCAGCCTCCAGCACTTCCTTCTTTCTTTCAGCTCTCTTGATCCTCTTCCTGCAGTGCCAGTCGGAAGCTCTGCCCCCTCGGCTCGTGTTCCTGGACACTGTAATGTTGTTTAGTGTGACAGGCTGCAGGCTTAAACTGATCTTTACTGAAACAGTGAGTAAAAATCAGCTTAAGTCTGGCACTATTATACCAAACAACATTACAGCGTTGCAGCAAGAGGACTGCCTGCCGCGTACCACCTTACAGAGGTACGCGTACCACCAGTGGTACGCGTACCATGGGTTGAGAACCCCTGCTTTAATAGATACGGAATGTTAGAATGTCTATAGCAATTCAAGTAACAAGGTGGAGGGTTACAAGACAATTTATTGATTGATTCGTCAAAAGTGAATAACTACTTTGGACCTGATTCACACTTAAGAGTAAAATTGCGAACTTATCTAAATATATGCACGTGAAAAATCCGCAATACCGATTCACCACTCCCCCTGGGTCAGGAGTGCAACGTAAGAACGTAAGTCTTTCCTCCGTATAATTAGGTTGTACAAACTTTATTAGCTGTGGTCATGCGTAATGGTGCTTAAAATTGCTTATGAGTCAAAGGGCTGAATCCAGACGTAAGTGTTTGAAATGAGTTACTCCTGGGCTAAACCATGTTGATTGCAGGGGAGTCATATGTCATCTGTTGCAAACAGTATTAAAGTTGAGAGGTGATGTTTCCTATCCCAAGTATAAATAACAGTGTGATAGTAAAGGTGATCAGTATCTGTGTGCAGTAAGCAATTCAAAGATATATCGCTGCATGCAAAGAATACAATTAACTTGACTCCCCCTGCAATCAACATGGTTTAGACCAGGAGTAACAAATTTCGAGCACTTACTTAAGTCCGGATCCAGCCCTAAGATATGGAACTAAACGCACTGATTAGGCTTTGGAAAAGTAAAGGGGTTTTTTTGTGTTTTTTTTTGTTTTTTTTTTAATAAAAATAGCTTGTACTCTCATTAACATATATAAACAAACTAACCATTAAAAATTAAACTTGAAATAAGAATAATCATGACATAATATACAATACACATAAATGCATACTGTATGAAGTTAGAAATAAAATGATCCACTACATATAGAGACTTTCATATAACATTTTGAAAATAAGCATTTAAAAAATAAAAACAACCCAAACAACCAATACAAATAAATATAAGTAAATGTAATGGTGTTTGTTCACAAAACTATTAGTAAATAAAAAATAAAAAAACCTGCACAAAATGTAAAATCAGCATTGGATTAAATAAACGTGTCTTTATTTGTTTAATTTAAAAACGCACATCCATTGCTTGTAAACACGCAGCAGGTGTGGTCTGAACTAAGTAAGTGATGACACATGGCCTCACAGCAAACAATACAGATCTTCAACTTACGAGTGGTCTAGGGCTACCTTAACTTTTTCCATGTGTATGTTAGTTTACACAAGGCACTCCTATTTGTGAATCAGTCCTAGCTCTGTTGGAACACCCATACTGTATATTGGTAGCCCGTGTGCTGCTCATTTGCATTAAGAGTCTTGTCCCCTCTAGCCACGCATCCACGCATGCAAGCCCCTCTAGCCACACATGTGGGACTCATTCCATGCCGATGCATGCATCAGTCCTAAGCCTGACGTTTGTTTAGTGAATCAGTTGGCATTGATTAATGTGTGTATATTTGAGTTCTGGGCATGCGCAGTTTAAATATGCACGTAGATTCTGTACTTACTTATTTGTGAACACGGTCCTTTGTATTTGTATAATTTCTCTTGTATTATGCCATTATTACCCCTACAGTCTATAATGCATGCAACAGCTAGACTTAATTCTATATTGCATGTAAAAGCTAGACTGAATTTCCTTGCAAAACGCTCTTTTAGAGCTGGACCACACTATCATTCTCTGCATTGCTTGTCTGTATTTTACATAATCAATACAAATTCCATTAGCTAACCTACAAAGCCATCAATAAGATTGTACCCATATACATATCCATACTTATCTCAGGATATATTCCAGCTTGCTTTCAGAGATCTTCACAGGATCTTTAACACTACAAATGATCTGCAACTTCTATACTTAATAAATACTCTGTTTCCCGTTACAGGAGTTCTCCCAAGCTGCACCCATGCTTTGTAATAACCTTCCTCACCCATTAAGACTTCCCTCTACTCTTCAAACTTTCAAGCACTACCTTAAAAGTCACCTATTCAGACAAGCTTACTAACTTCCTCATCCTACTCCTTAATATTTGTCTACCCTATTTACAACCACTTTACTAACCAAGTTTTCCTTTCTATTGCATGACTAACAAAACTTGCACACATTCTCTTTCATACTAATATTGCACCTGATCCAGACCTAGTTAAGTGCTTGAACTTAGTTACTACTGGGCTAAACCATGTTGATTGCAGGGGAGTCATATTTCATCTGTTGCACACAGTTTTAGAGTTGAGAGGTGAGGTTTCCTATCCCAAGTCTAAATAACAGTGTGATAGTAAAGCTGGTCAGTATCTGTGTGCAGTAAGCAAATCAAAGATATATCCCTGCATGCAAAGAATACAATTAGCTTGACTCCCCCTGAAATCAACATGGTTTAGCCCAGGTGTAACTAAGTTCAAGCACTTAACTAGGTCTGGATCAGGCCCATTGTGTCCTGCTGTTCTGTTACTAATACTGCCATGTCAGTGGATCATACAGAGTACTGAACACTTTTACCATACAACCATTCTGGTTTATTGTGTGATATATATTGTATTCCATTATATATCAAACCCGATGTCCTTTAGATTGTAAACTTGTGAGTAGGGCCATCTTACCCACCCAGTCTGTTTATTACTACCCATTCATGTTATAAAACGTGTAAAGTGTTTCATAAAATGCTGGAGCTATATAAAAACCTCGTACTCAATAAATAAATAAATGAGAAAAAACACAAATACATTCAAGTATTAACTTTGCAATATTTGTTTTTTATTATTATGTTTAATATTTTAGTTATTTTTTAGAATTTTAGACTGCAATATTTATACTTATTATTATTTTCATATTATTATTTGAATATTATTTAATATACTCATTTTAAGGTTTTGTTAAGACTGCTTTTTCTCAACAGATTACAGCTGTCATAATTGAAGTGAAGCAACTAAGACAAGCCTATAATGGAATTGTAAGGCATTCCGAGGACCCAGATGACAGAAATGCAATGCTATGGATAAGCCGAGTACAGGCAATTAAGGTGAAGAGTTACACAGCATAAACAGGATAGATTTGAGTTCTACCTCTTATCACTCTTTGCATTATTATTACTATCGTGATTATTTAGTAATCATAATAATTTGTTTTTAATTCATTTAAATTGTATGCTGTACATATACTGCATCATCTGTTATCCTTTCATCTGTGAAACTATCGTTTCTGCTTTTCTAATAAATCAATGGCTTGGTTAAGAAACTTTCTTATTCATCTTTGTGAATAAACTTCCATGCCAGCACCCGCTGCTCCTACATTAGATATAAAATCTAAACATTAATAGATGTAGAGATGCGTTTTTTCAAAAGTACGCGATTATACGCATGCACGTAGTAAGCCAACACCCACCAACACCCATGACACGCCCCTCTCACAGCCGTGCAATCGTAGACTTACGCCTCCATAGAGCACCTCTAACTTTACATGTGTACTTACGTGCGTATATGTATGCCGTACACTCTGTCACGGCCATGCAATCGTAGACTTACGCCTTAACTTTACGTGTGTACTTACATGCGTATATGTATGCCGTATGTGCGTTTCTATGTGACCGAGTCCAAAGACTCATTTAGATGCCCCCCACCCTCCTTTACGTAACTTTTCAGGTACATATTTCAACCACGTCCATCCATATGTATGTCCCCAAGTGCGATTCACATGTCCGTGCCTAAAGCACTTACGTGCGTATATGCTACATGACTTACGAAATGAAGTTACTGCGCATGCGTAGTTATACTTAAAAATATGCATGCAACTCCACATGAAAATGTATTTGTGAATACGACCCCTTGTTTATATCCTTTTATATCAATGCCCCATATATTAAGATGCTGTAAGTGAAAGCTATGTTCTATATCATATGAAAATATATTTGATGCATTTCACATTTACATTATATATGCCGTGATATCCTAAACTTCTTTCTATTTGCAGGATTCTTTGAAACTCCTTCAAGAACAAACCAGTAATTCTTTGGAAAAGAAAAACATGAACCTTTTTTTGAAAACCTACCCTAAAAAGAAAGAAAACGAAGCAAACAATTTGTAGAATAACTATTTAACTGTGTCACAATTTTTACCTCTCATTTAAAATTGAATTACTTGTATGTTAGTAATGATTTTTTTTTTTTATAATTATATATTCAGTGTTTTGGACGCTAATTTTAAATTCTACTTATAAACATTATCTGAGTAATTAAAGCCACATACAGTTTCTAAAAAAATAACAACAAAATATCTCTAACCATCTACACTGAGCTGTATTGAATCATTAATTAGAATCATTCATATAATCGCTTAATTTATTGATGAAAAATGTGCATGTTAATATTACCTTATTTTAAACACTAGATGTCAAGTTTTACTGGATCCTGACATATGATTGTGCTTTGTTTGAACTTCCAAAATATGGGGTGTTTCCAGTATTCAGTGATTAGCCTCTACTGAAGTTAGTCCAAGAAATTGGAGAAAGGGCTCATTGAAACGCCAGAGGTTGAAATTTAGTTGAATCCTACAGAAAAGATACTGCAGAACCTACTGTCGAAAAAGTTAATGCTGGCTATGATAGAAATGTGTCAGGATACATTACATAGTGTATCGCTATTTGCTGTGTAGCTGCAGACTTCCAATGCAGAGTACCTATACAGGCCTCTGTCCACTGCCGAAAGTGCCTACAGTGGGCACTTGAGCGTGAAAACTGGATCTTGGAGCAAGGGTGGCATGGTCTGATGAATCATGTTTTCTTTTACATCAAGGAGATTGCCTTGTGTTTGTGTGTGTTATTTACCTGTTGAAGAGTTGGCAAAAGGATGCACTATGGAAAAAAAGCAAGCAACGTCATACTCTGGGCAATATTCCCGGGAAATATTGGATCCCGGTATTCATGCAGATGTTACTGTAGCACATAACACCTACCTAAACATTGCTACAGACTAAGCAACAGTATATCCTCATAACATTGGCCTCTTTTAAAATGATAATGTGCATTGCCACACTGCAAAAATTGTTCAGAAGAACATGACAAGATTGAAAGTACTTCTCTCCAGATTTAAAACTGAGCCATGCAGGCCCCACATCGCAACTTACAGGGCAAAGGGCCTGATCCAGACCTACGCCGATGTGCTGTGCGTACTAACGCACAGCGTAACCTGCAACCACTCCCCCTGATACTCCCCCGGTCTGCGTGTAATTACACTCTAACTTCAGCCGGCGTAAGAGAGTGTAATTACGCCCGGAACGGAGCGTAACTAACTAAGCCTGCCCTCCCTGCCTCCCCCCACCTCCCTTCCCC
>WWET01002091.1:148773-168585 GCA_011038615.1 Limnodynastes dumerilii
ATACACCGTACCCTACACGAAAACGTCTAATGTATGTAGTGAACATTAGCTCTTTTCTGTGTTGATGTGCAAATGATCTTAACACTTGTGTATGGATGTTGGTATGGTATTACATATAGGTGACTTTGATTAAATTGTGTTGTTTTAATTAGGGTTAATAGAAACCTCATTTGTTTGCTTAGTGGGCTGACCCCTTAAGTGTATCTGGTTGCCCTACTCTTAGCTAGACCATGTAAACATAAAATGTATCAAGTTAAAGATGCATGATTGAAACAAAAATTGTAACAATCGCATTATTATTTTTATTTGTTGTCTAACCGAGTGGTACAAAATGTAGACAGGCCAAAATGTCGACAATTTATGTTAGTATTTGTTTGTAACATCTGTAAAACATAATGCAAGCGGCTTATAAATAAAACCTTCAGAAATGTAGTAATAATTATGTTTTACTAACAATCAACAGTTAATGTTTTGACCTGTCAACTTTTTGACTGTAAATATAAGAACCAGGGAGCATATTCAGATTTAATAACGCAGGTCACTTATTCTCGCATTGTGCGTATGGGGCTATAATTATACATTTCTAGGAATCGCATTATACATATAGCAGCTCACTCTCTTGGAGGTTTGTGTTAACCCCTGTAAAAAAATATAAAAGCAAATCTAGAAATATATGAGGAGCACTTAAGTATTCTTCTATCAGAAATGTATTATTAATAAGCAATGTGCAATAAAAGTTAATCTAAAAAAATATAAAGATGAGTAATTCATATGTATGTATGTGTGTATGTGTGTATGTGTGTGTGTGTGTGTGTGTGTGTGTGTGAACCAGTGTCTGCAGCCACTCGATTCATCTCATAAACATTTCAATAAAATACATCTAGCAAAGATCCATGATCACCGTATGTAGATGATACAAAAGTATAAACTTCACACTCGCAAACTTCAAGCTCTTAAATATGTGGTCTGGTTATATGTTCGAACGCAATAACCACATATCATTAAAACCCAATTCAGTCAGCTTCGATGAAAATAGTCACTACTCTTCAGGTCTCAGAATGAAAACCGATATATAAGATTAGGAGCGTTTTTACTATCCTCAATAGGTTCTCTAACAGGTGCTTAAAATGCTGTTAAAGAGTCGCATAAGAAAGATGCCAGGAGCCATTGTGCATTTTGAATAAGACTCTTGTATGAGACAATACTCCATACAATACAATGATTCTTTACTCACGGCTTGTTGTTTTGTAGTGGAGTCTCAGCAGCGCTACGTTTCTCGCTTCCAGCTATAATGACTGTTCGCTCAGCCGTGCAAGGCTAATAAGTGCTCACTTCCCAATTCAAAATACTCAATATTGGTAGAGTGTAAAAATTAATAAACACACTGGATAAGACATAAAAAACAAAAAGGATGCACTTTGAATATAATTGACCAAGTTTAATAAAAAAATTCTCTTATGCACACTTATAATAAAAACAATAAATAATACAATTAAGCAATCCAACAGTATATATTGTATTATATAGCAATCAATATATGGGGACCCCCTACTATAATGACCGCTAAATATTGTCTAGCAGCCTGTATACTTCCACTTAGAATATACAGAGCTAATAATCAGTCCAAATTGTAGAGAACGCATCCTATTTCTTCTGTTTCCAACTATGTCACATTCCAGATTCCGCCTTATATATTCCTTAGAGGTTTGTTAGTCCTTTTACCCTCTTGCTTTATTAGTTAACCGGATTTGTCAATATTGATATAATTCACAATTGGTACATTTGTTTCATGAAATTCTGTTGCAGTTATATGGTGTTTGCTTCACACATGAGATCTTGATTCAAAGTATTTATTGTCTAACGATGTGTCTATTTCTCCACTCCAGTTGTTCTGAGTGTATCACATTCAATTCACAATACTTATATTTCTAATAGTGAACCCTAAATTGACATGTGCATTAGACTTTTGTATCACAATAGGGGCCTGATCCTGAGTTTTAGCGGATGCGCAAGGCGGATCCGCTAAAACGTACTATTCAGAGGCTCGTGTTTCTTTAGAAACGCACCTCTGAATTGGCCGCAGAAAAGCCGGCCTTGCATAATTGTGTTCCAGTAATGCACCCATAATGTTTTGAAAGCCTCTGGTAGATTGTCATCTTCAGCCAATACATCTAATTACTCCAATACTCTTGTCATGTTGGATATTAGAGTAAGGTCACAAGACCTTAATAGATATGATTCCTTCCATTTGATCCTATTTAATTTACGTAGGAAATCTCTTGTGTCTTTGAGATATGATCTTAGTTCACATACATAAGGCTGAAGGTGACAGTCCACAAAGTGTGACATTTCTTTTTAATGAACAGATTCCGATGTGATCGGCCGACCAGGGGGGTTCGTGACACTCATATAGAGTTTCGGGAGGTAATAATACGACAACTGGATATGTAAAATACAAAAAGTCAAATATTTCTTTATCAATAACCATTCTTTCTTTTGCCTCCATTAACAATTTGACAAGTGTTCTGATATTTTGTTGTAGGGTTATTATCTAGTTTGAAAATTCTCTATCTTCCAGCTGTCGCAACGCTTCTTTTATGTATTCCTCCCTGTTGAGTATCACAATCCCACCCCCCCTTGTCGGCCGGTTTAATAATAATCTTTGGATCATTACATAGTTCGTTCGACACCAACCTCTCCTCCTTATTCAAATTATCCCTAAATGGAACTGAGGGATCATATATACACAATTTCCTGAAGTAGAGTCACTTTACTCCAATATCCAACATGATAAGGGTATTGGAGTAATTAGAGATGTATTGGCTGAAGATGACAATCTACCAGAGGCTTTCAAAACATTATTGGTGGAGGGTGTCAGATTTATTTTGAAACACAATTATTTTTTGTTTGAATCTTATTTACAGTGCAAGTGAATGGCAATGGGGACCAGATTTGCCCCTAGTTACGCAAATTTATTTATGGGTGCGTTCGAACGTCAGTATATTTTGAATGGCCCATTTGGGGCGAATCTGGTTTCCTATTGTCGTTTCATTAATGATTTTTTTTTTGCATGGGATGGGGATGTATCATATGCTTTACAATTTATAGAATTTATTAATCACAATTCCTTTGGGTTAAAATTCACGTCACAATTTAGTGTTTTTGGGGTGAGCACATATTTAAACCTGACGCTGATGTTACTATATTTGGATCTATTTAAACCATAGTTATTTGTTTAGTGACACTGGATATAAAGTAGAAAATGGATATATATGAATGAATATAATGAATGATATATGACCATTCATATATTGACCTCTGATAAACCTGCCGCTGGCGGCAGAGAAACGCGTCAGTTTGTTTTAAACTTTGCAATTTTCTACTTTATATTAAGTGTGTATATATAAAGCTGAAAAGGGCTTTGCTGTCAGCTGTCCTGTTTATCTATCACAAGAACAATTACAGCTCTCAACTCTAATCACAGGAATAACTGGGAATAAGAGGTTCTTAGCCCCTCTTGACAGAAACAAAAAACTAAATTCCACAGATAACCTTCGGAATCGTTGAAATTGGAACAGACTCATCAAAAGGTGAAAAAGTTCTCTGATCCTCAATAGAGAAGAGAGCGCTCTATATTGAGGATCGGAGAGCTTTTTTACCTTTTGATGAGTCTATTCCAATTTCAGTGATTCTTGAAGATTTAACATACTACACTATTGGAGGCTTTCTTTCCTCCTTATTATAGAACGAAGAGGATTTTGAAGGATATCTGAGGACTTTTGTTTATTGTCCTGTTTAATTTCTGCGGCCGGACCTCCCTGACATGGGGCCACAAAACAAAAGCTTTTAGGCAGGGAGTTTGACATGGCTGATGTACAAGCTATATAATTGTATTCTCTGTTCCCGGTTTAAACGTTTCTGTATAACTATGAGATATGTGCTTTTGGAGTGAATTGACCTTAATACATCATTCTTGACACTTCTCTTGTTGAGATAACCTTGGTTTATAACAGTTGTTACATAAGAAAAGACAGAAAGATCACACTTCCTCAAAGCGCTCTACTGGATAAGCAGCACAGATGTAACATGGGGTCCTATTACCCCCATACCCCAACAAACAAAGTCAGAAGTCAGAAATATAATAAACAAAGGAGTAACTTCTATGCGCTAATACATATAAAACGTTCAATAAAGTTCAATGATGATGTAATTCAATAAATTGTTCAAAAAAACTTCTGGTCTTTTCCTTCTATCCTTTATATTTGAATGTTTTTATACAGCTTCGTAATTTTGATGCACATAGAAAGAAAGCTTCTGTTATATGCATCAAGCCCAAGGGGCTAAATTGTGAGTAGTATTTTAACTATTTATATCGTTACTCGCTGAAAGGTTACCACACAAGGAGATTTGTTTCTGTTTTCTTTCTATGTGCATCAAAATTACGAAGCTGTATAAAAACATTCAAATATAAAGGAAAGAAGGAAAAGACCAGAAGTTTTTTTTGAACAATTTATTGAATGACATCATCATTGAACTTTATTGAGCCTTTTATATGTATACGTGCATGATTTCCTGGCTCCTGACAAAACGGGCAGATTTTCCAGAAAAAACATGTAGCATGTACACACTGTGTATTTTATAGGATTGGCACAGAGTTGGCCACATCTTTAATGCAAACTGTCTTAAACCCCTTTCACATCACCGCCAAACACCTGAGTTTTTAGCCAACAACCTGGGTCTCGGCAAGCACCTGGGTATTTGGTGGTGATTTTCAAGGGGGGGGGGGAGGGTTTTTCCCGGGTCACACATGGGTAAGGTGGCAATGTGAAAAGTACTGGGTTGTTTGTTAACCCTGGCTTTTCCGATTGCCTCCTCATTGGACACATTTCTTTACTGTTGCTATGGCAACAGTAAACAAATTTTAGTGTCAGATCACAAAAACAAAAAACCAATTAGCAAAGCATAGGACAAGCTGATGCTTGTAGTGCTACAAGCACCAGCATGACCAAGGATGCCAGGGCATGAAGGCGAGAACTACAAGCGCCAGCATGCCCTGTCATCCTGTGCCACAAACAACAAAGTAATGCCCCTACTAGCTACATAATAAAATATAGAGCCAGTCCCTAACATAAAAAAAATACTTAACATATTCCATGAATTGGATCCAATCTTCTAAGCTTTTAATCCGTGGGGGAGGTCTTTGCAAAGAAAAAAATTATTATTATAGTATTATTGTAGTATCAAATAATGTATCAAATGTAAATGTTTTTTAATATTATAAGCATTACATGTTAAGTATATATTTTTTTTATATTAGGGACCGGCCCTATATTTTATTATGTAGGTAGGAGGGGCATAACTTCTTTGTGTTTAACACAGGATGACGGCATGTTGGCGCTTGTGGTTCTCCAAGCGCCAGCATGCCCCGGCGTCCTTGGACATGCTGGTGCTTGTAGCACTTCAAGCGCCAGTATGCTCTGCCGCTCTGGAAAAACCCGGGTTGAAAGATCTGGGTTTTTCACCGGTGGTAATGTGATAGGGGTATTAAGCTGTTATTTATTGGAAGCTTTTCTAGGAAGTTTTGTTTACAAATTGGTCCAGCGTACTCATTAAACAAATATTAGGCATTGATAGCACAGCTTATTTAGCCTTTTTTATTTTTTGTGCATAAATAATTTAATGTAATTAATACTCTGTTATTTTATGTTTGCTAATTAAAGGTCAAGAACCCAAGTCTAATAGCACTCCTCAGGCGTAAAGTACGACTAGCCCAACCGTATGCTGGCGTATTTCTCAAGAGAGATGACAAGTAAGTAATTTCCTGTTTTTATTTTATCATAAAAAAATTTGGTGCAAACTCTACTTAATATCTACTGTTACGTTTTTGTTTTTTTTAGTTTACAACAGGAGTCATATTGTTAGCTCAGCTAATGCGCATAGCGCGTATGTTATCCATAATCGCATGTTAGGGACCGTTTAATAATACTTTTGTGTCCCACTGGGCATTGTACTGCTGTATGATTGATGGACCATTCTGCATGTGTTAGTCCCTCACATGGATTGCCCTGACATTACTACTGCCCAACTTGCCTCCCTGTTCTCTGCAGCATTACAATGTTTGCTGATCATATGACACCACAGGAACAAGGGGGGTGGTTGGAAACGGAAAAGAAGAAAGGGTTTGAATTATAAACAACAAGAAGGATATAAACAGGTGGCACTGGTAGAGAATAGTTGGGGGATCTGGAGAGAACATAAACATAAATGTGTATTTATTAGAAAAGTTGTAGTCTACAGTTGTCTTTTTATTCATTTATACCCAGGCCTTCTCCAAAATAATTATTGTACTGTGTGGGGGTTTTTTTTTATGTGATATTTACATACATGTAAAGCTTTATGTACCTTACCAAGGTACTTTAATTATTTCAGAGGAGGCCTGGGTTTCTAAAGATATGAAATATGTGGGGACCCATTAATCATGACAAAACCAACTTTCTAGAAGTGATGACTCAATGGGTCCCACAAAGTTTATACCACAGTGCAATGACAGTATATGTATATTATAACATAATGCAATGATGCAGCAAAGTATGATATTGATTGTAGTTCTGTCACAGACTATTAAAGAGTTAGAGGGGTTTTTTTTTTACAATTAAAAATTGCTTGTGTTCAAGAAACAGAGGTTGATCCAAGGTTGGAAATTACAACAAAAAAAGGGGATCTCTGCACTTTGTCAAAACTATGTTGAACTGCAGGTGGAAGCACATTTAATATGTACAGACCTAATGAGTTGAGAAGTGATGTTTCCCTTGCATCCTACTGGGGGACACAGCAGACATTAGAGTATAGTAGGTGAACCTGGTGTCAGGGCACTTTAAGACTTGAAGTATAAGACTTAGGCCAGAACCCCAAAAAATACATACCTGACTCCATAGGGCACTTAAAATAAACTGGTATAATTCCCTTAGAATCTACTTTAGATCTAGATAGAGGAGTATTCCAATCCCAAAATCCATTTATAAACATAATTGTAAAACTGTTGATTGTCATATTTTTTTGAACCCCTAAAAAACAAAAATTCCAGAAATTAGGTTTCATAGGACCAAATTATTCACTGCATGTCTTACTGTTATTTTTTTTCCTAACATCTTTAATTTGTTGTTTCTCCCTGGTATTTTAGTAATGAGTCCGATTTGGTTGGAAGCCTGGATGAAATCTACAACACAGGGACCTTTGTACAAATCCATGAGATGCAGGACATGGAAGACAAGCTGCGTATGATCGTAATGGGTCACCGAAGGTAGATACAGAAAGTTTGACTGTTTATATTTGACATAGAGAGTATTTGTGGTGCGCAACCCTCCTGTATCTAACTTCTTTGGGCCTGATCCAGAGCTTCGGCCGCCGTCGCTATGTTACGCTGAGCGCTACAGCGCTCAGTGTAACATCGTAGCTCTGGATCAGGCCCTTTGTTCCAAATATGGAAACTTGGATTCTGTAGCCATACACAGACCCTGCATTTATTTGCAGGTAGCCTGTCACTGTTCTCATTACAAGATGATACCATCATAATATAAAGTAATACTGTTAAATTATGATTTATCTAGATTACCCAGAATCCAACTTAACTTCCATAGCCGCACTTCCTGTGACTTTTTAGCAGTAATATCATTAATAATATTTTTTTGTTGTCCATTCTAATTCTGTCTGTTGTCTTTTATATTGTTATTAACAGTTTTTACCTGATTTTCCTATAAGCAAAGGCAGCATTACTGGCTCTGCTGGGTTAAGGCCATTACAGCTGTTGGAGGTTAAGGGGTCAAAAGCAATGTTGCATTGCCAGGCTCCTGTGCCTCGGTAGAATTTCAGTGCCTGAGAGGGTGCAGTGGCATTTTCATGTGTCGACACTGGCTTTAGGGATAAAGTAGTTTTTGTTTAAACAACAAAAGTACCTTTACAATATATAATCCCACACTCAAAATTTCATAGAAAGTTATATTCATGAAGCATTGCATTTATTATAATGTTTTCAATATCGAAGGATTCGCATCAATAAGCAGCTTGATAATGAAGTTGAGGAGAGTAAAACAGAGGAGAAAGTTGAAGGTAAAAAGAGAAGACGGAATATGACAGCCCGACATGTTACTGAGGTAGAGAAGAAAAAACAAGAAGTGGTTACTTCATCTACAACACCAGAAGTTCTAATGGTGGAGGTGGATAATGTCACTCATGAAGAATTCCAGATAACAGAGGAGGTCAAAGTAAGAGCACTCAGTTGTCGGGCTATGGGGCATCCTTCTCTCCTGACCAGTTTCTGGTGACTGTCTGTGATATGTGGTGTTTTGCACTGTGCAATGCATGTAAATGTGAACTTTATCAAAATGGTTTTGGAATAAATAAAAATGTATTTATTCATGTGTTTTTCTTTTGTTTGGCTCTGTAGGCTCTTACTGCCGAAATAGTAAAGACCATCCGTGACATCATTGCTCTAAACCCTCTATATAGGTATCAGCATCTTATTTTTTTGTTTGTATGTAAAACATTGTTTATCAATTCATAAATTTATTAGGTTTTTCAAACTTTTTTTGTTTTTAACTTTCATTTGTTGCTCTTAAAAAGGGAATCTGTGATGCAGATGATGCAGGCTGGACAGAGAGTGGTGGACAATCCTATATATTTGAGTGACATGGGTGCAGCACTAACTGGTGCAGATTCACAAGAGCTTCAGGATGTCCTAGAAGAAACTAACGTGAGTACCTTATGAGCGCTATAATGTATTTGTATATTTTGATTATTGGTTGTTTATTAGAAATATGAGCTATAGTATTCATGTATATATTTTTTCTAATAGATTCCTAAGCGCCTGTACAAATCACTGTCATTATTAAAGAAGGAATATGAACTCAGCAAGCTGCAGCAGCGTTTGGGTCGTGAGGTAATATTTTTGGAGACCTTTATAATGTTTTGTTACTTAGGGCCAAATGCATTTTCTTGCAACAGGAAAATGCATGAAGGGATCTGCAATCGCTGGACCACACTATCTAGGCATCCGTGCAGTTTACTCTCTCATAACACAAACATGTTCACAATATTTCTAAATCTTAATTAACATAAATATATTACCTATTACTATTATTGTAGTAGTAGAGCAACAGGTTTATAGCCCTGACATACAGGTCCAGTGTGTGGTATCACTTCATTAATATATGTTGGATGCCATAGTCTTGTCTCTGTAAGCTTCTGTGTTTATGGGATGTATGACTGTCTTTCGGAAGGCAATCTTTTGTATGTATGTGTATACATACTCTAACCTGCAAATGACAACAGCAATGAAAACTAAAATTCTTAATTCTAATTAAATGCGTGTGTTTTAAATGTGACTTGTGATTTTAGGTTGAAGAAAAGATAAAGCAGACTCACAGAAAATACCTTCTGCAAGAGCAACTGAAGATCATTAAAAAGGAGCTAGGCCTTGAGAAAGAAGACAAGGATGCCATTGAGGAGAAGTTTCGGGAACGCTTGAAGGAACTCACAGTTCCTAAGCATGTCATGGATGTTATTGATGAAGAGCTTGGCAAACTGGGACTACTTGATAACCATTCTTCTGAATTCAGGTTTGAAATAATTATTAATTATTGTAATGATTAAATTCTGAAACAACAATGCAGTTGCCAGCAATGATGGCTTCACTATTCCACAACCAGGTAGTGTCTGTTTCATGTGAACAAGACTTTGTGAACATAGGCTCTGTGTCAGTTTAGGCTTTTTTGACATCTGTGTCTGCTTGTAAAGAGGAAGATCTTCTGTGCACTTTACTTGCCAAATATGAGATTTGTTCATGGAAGCAGAAGCCTTTCACTGCTAACGTACATAATGGCTGTGTTCATCTGTGAAAGAAAAATACTAAGTAAATATTGTACCTTCTAACCTTTTTCAAAAAATTTGGTTAAGTACACAGTGTCACCAACTGTTTATGTCTTTGAGTCCCAAATACCAATAAAATAATTTTACTTAAAATTAAATTTTTTACTCTGAAGCTGATAAGGGCATACTTTCCTATCAAAAATGTTTTTCTTAAATTTGGTACATGCTTGTCCAATCTGATTTCCGAACTATTGAGAAATTGATCTGACATTGAGGAGTGTGTATGCTCACATAACCTCTGGTTTCATCCACTTCTGTTTATCTAGTTTGGAGACCCAAGCAGCAATTTCCTGATCAATATACAAGTGTGTACACTTATGCTACTGGCTTGTTCAATTCTTGCCATTGTGGTTGTGTGTGAGTGGCAGCTGTACAGCCAAATCTGAAAGTGTTTACAGTGACACAATCACTTCAGGAGATGGTTACAGCTTACGGATTTGAGATCTGCATGGAAAATGAAAGTGTGTATGCATATATTAGGTGTTGTATCTGCAACCTCTGTCTCCAGTTTGGTTGTGCAAGTGGTCTGTTATCATTTTTGTTATATATTTTAATTGACTCTACAATTTGGTGGTGTGAGCTAGAAGACAAGGAATTGTGTGCTAAAGCTACCTTTCCCCTTTGATATGGTTTCATGCAGTTTGAGATATTTTCCTTTATGTATAATTTTTGGTCACCGTTGCTGTCTTTATTTTGGCTATTCTTGTGACTTTTAAATATATGCAGAAAGGGGTGGATTTGCCAATCTGCAACAATAATGTATTCATGTTTTGGTAAAATGATTTGGAAACTTTTATTTTTTTTTGTTAAATTTGTTGGATTTAATTGTATTTATAGCTGTTTATGTGCAGATAGCAGTCAGCAAGTGGTGAATATCTCTGTTAAATGCACATTCATAAGATAAATGTGTACCTACTCTAATGCTGCTCCTCTACCTTCAGTGTCACGAGAAATTACTTAGACTGGCTAACATCCATCCCCTGGGGGAAGTACAGCTCTGAGAACCTGGATCTGCTAAGGGCTCAGGAGGTTTTGGAAGAAGATCACTATGGGATGGAGGATGTCAAAAAGAGAATACTTGTAAGGCATTAAACGTGTATTGCCATATCCCCAAACATGTTCAAAAAGTAACCATAACTTAAGATAAGCAAGGATATAGAAGGAAAATAGTAAATAGTTTAGAAGAATTGTATTTTTTAACAAAACAGTGACAAAATTATACTTTTCATTAGACTTTTATTTAGCAATTCGCTAATTGGTTTTCAAATGCGTACTTAGACATGCAAATTAAATCCATCTATGCTTGTTAGGCATATACTTAGTCTTGTGTGGTCTTGCAGGAGTTTATAGCTGTGAGCCAACTGCGAGGAAGCACCCAGGGAAAGATTCTTTGTTTCTATGGTCCACCAGGAGTAGGAAAAACCAGTATCGCTCGCTCTATCGCCCGTGCACTGAACAGGGAGTACTTCAGGTTCAGTGTGGGTGGAATGACTGATGTGGCAGAGATTAAGGGTCACAGGTGAGTGAGTTTGCCTTTCTCTTCATAGGAATGTCTGTAGCAGTTCGCAAGTAATTTTACCTCCGTTTTCAGATTATATCCAATCATATCTGAATTTTCTGTGTAATGGTGTTAGATGCTGGCCTTTTAGCATGGTCTGTGTTGTGTTTTCATTCCCTAGTCTTCTACCATGTACTATTTAAATGAAAAAAAAAAAACATATATAATAAAATGTTTACTGCAATCTACTTTGGCATTTCTTTCACGTATCCCTCCTAATGACCTAAATAACATTTCTGGTAAAGGGCAATGAAAATATTACAACAGACTTGATGTTACATTTGATTGGTGTGGCCCTTTAAATGGTTAGAGCGCTGTACCTTGAGGTTACAAACGTGACAGGTTGCCACTGGATAACACCTGCTTTCAGAGTATTTTGTCTCAACATGGTGTGATGATCTGCAGAGATGTGGAAACACTTCCTGACTTTTATATTTTGATCTTCAAAAATACAATTTTGCATTTTTATGTGTGTAGAGAATTAACTTTTGACAGTAACAATGGCATTATCATTTCCTTTGCAGGAGGACTTATGTTGGGGCAATGCCTGGGAAAATCATTCAGTGCCTGAAAAAGACAAAGACAGAAAATCCCCTTGTTCTTATTGATGAGGTTTGTGATCTCATGATTTACGGAATATTAAATTTATTCTATATCCTCTAAGGGCCAAGCTTCCATCTGTTCTATAGTATGCTGATTTTACTAGAGCCGTATAACTTTCTTTGTTACATTTAAAACTGCTAAAAGGGCTTTTCTCTTCGTTTTCTACCTCCAAAGTGAAACTGAAAATAGAGCAATATGTTAATGCTACCATCAGTTTTGTAGTCTTTAGTACATTTTGATGATCACAATGAAAGTACAGGTAACAGTTACATTGAATTATATAGAAATTACAAGATAATACATTTTAGGGATGTTAATTCTAGATTTGCCTGTACTATTAAATAGAGAAACAAACATTTTATAACTTGATTAATACAGAGTAAAGTTTGAATTTTGCGGACACCCTAGAGAAAATTCTGCCTTCTTGACCAGACTTCTGAATGATAAACTACACTGTCTCTCCTGCTGGCAGGTGGATAAACTCGGGCGTGGATATCAAGGTGACCCATCCTCTGCTCTTTTGGAACTCCTGGATCCAGAGCAGAACTCAAACTTCCTAGACCATTATTTGGATGTGCCTGTAGACTTATCTAAGGTAAAATATGTGCAGCTATTTTCCCAGGACAAGTTAAGATGTATGTATGTAGATCGATATTCAATCAATCCCTTATCCAGAATAGTTTGACCTATAGGATTAACAGATAATGTATTTTTTCCCCTATTTAAATTCCCATTGTTTCCACTTTTAAAGAATATTAAACCACTTCAGAAAATAGTTTTCTTAATATTGCAGGAAGTAGTTTCTGCCTTGAATATTCTTTATCTCCTTGGAAGAGGATTTCTTGTCCTTTTTTGTTTTTTTTATTTGTTCTAGACTAGAAGTAGATAAAAGTACTGTAGGGAGACAAAATACTGTTATGAAGTGTTTTATTGATACATATTCAGACACTTTATTAGGGTTTCACCATTTAATGTCAATGCATATCTCAGTCAATAGGAATAGTTACATGTCTAGTGGCCTAAGGACAGACACAATACAAACATTTAACCTTATCCTTCCTCTCTGCCACTCCAATTTTTTTTATGTAAGTATTTCCTCATGTAAGTAACATTACAGTAATTCTATTGCTAATGCAGGCGAGAACAGATACCTGAACAGACTCTGACAGTTAAACACATCCATGACTGTAGCCAAAATAATGAATTTTACCCAGTTAATGAATCTGTATCTAATACCCTTAATGCCCATTATGCTCCAGAAATATGGCCACTCCACTAGATCCAATGCCTTTGCCGAGTCCAGCAACACCACCAGATTTCTCATCAACTACAGATGCATGTAGAACCTTCTCTGATATATACAGGTATACGTTGCAGGCATAAACCCTATCTCATTAGGATGAATTATCTCTTCAGTAAAAGAGTTAATGCTAGTTCTATTAAAATGTTACACAGGGTGTATAAGTAGACCTGCCAAAGGTAACAGAAGCAGAATACTTTCTTATATATACATAACATTGGTGACTGCAAGTCTCTCCAAAGACTATCCAGTTGGTTGCACTAATTACTGATTCTTCTAAATTCCACCGTTTCTCCTAGGTCCTCTTTATATGCACTGCCAATGTGACAGATACCATTCCAGAGCCTCTAAGGGATCGTATGGAGATGATCAATATCTCTGGCTATGTGGCCCAGGAGAAGCTGGCAATAGCGGAGGTGAAGCTTATTTATTATGCAACTTATTTTGAAGGCTTTCATTTGTAAATATCTACTCTTCATGCACTCTGTAAATTGAGCACATATTTAAAATTTAAGGCTCGCATTTATTTGTATTATCAAACCTGCAACTATTTATTTGCAGAGATACCTGGTACCCCAGGCACTAACTATGTGTGGGTTGGATGAAGCAAAGGCTCGCATCACATCAGAGGCTCTTACTGTCCTAATCAAACAGTACTGTAGAGAGAGTGGAGTCCGAAACTTGCAGAAACAAGTGGAAAAGGTTGGTGAGATAAAAAAATAAAGTCGAGCAATTTGTGCTGTATGTTAGGGTAATATTTTATTCTGGAATTACCTTGAGAGATGCTCCAAACAGATCTAGGTAAAAGTTGTTAACAATAGACCTTGTTCTTTGCCAAGGTTCTACGAAAGTCTGCTTACAAGATTGTGAAGGGAGATGCCCAGAATGTTGAAGTGACTCCATCCAACCTGCAGGACTTTGTTGGAAAGCCAATCTTTACTGTGGACAGGATGTATAATGTCACTCCACCAGGGGTGGTGATGGGCCTAGCTTGGACTGCTATGGGTGAGAAACCAAATGCATTTATAATTCATGACAATGTGCCATTTTTTTTGGGTGTACTGAAAACAAGGCAAGAAAGGTAGTTTATGTAAAATTGCTTTTTAAGTCATAACAATTAATGATAGTTGCACAATAATGAATTCTATCCCTTTTATAATTCAAAATACAGCTATTACATTTTTAAATTGGCTTTTTCAGGTGGGTCCACTCTATTTATTGAGACCTCTCTTCGACGCCCACTTGACAAGGATCATAAGGATGGTTCCCTTGAAGTGACTGGTCAGCTTGGAGATGTTATGAAAGAAAGTGCTAAAATTGCCTACACGTTTGCTCGTGCTTTCTTGATGAAAAAACAACCTGATAACAAAATTCTGGTGACCTCACACATCCATTTACATGTCCCAGAGGTGAGTGTTTTCACTTTATCATGTGCAAGGACAAGACGTTATGTTGTACAATATAGTTTTTGTGAAAGATCAGAAAATACTGATTAAGTAGCATAGGCATTTTATTTCATTCTGGGCCTCATTCACACTTAAGAAGCTTCTGCTTCTTAAGTGCGTATCTGGCTGAAATGACCTACTGCCCATGCGTTGTAGGTCATTTAAGCTATCTACGTACCAGATCGGTATGTAGATAGCGTAGTGCGGTCTTTAATGACCGCACGCAGGGATTCACATACATAGAGGCGGCGTTTTTAGTAAGAAGCGGGAGGTATTTAGATTAGCTGCTGAGGGCTGGGGGGGAGGTGCAATGTCCGTACAGACATTGCACGGAGATATAAGGTAGCCCTGTGGGGCGGGATGGGGGCTGGAAGAGAGAGTTAGGTGTGGATCTGCCCGCACCTAACTCCTAACTCACTCTTATATGTGAATCAGGTCCTCTATGCGTTTCTAGTTAACCTTTCCTGGCATTGTTCAAAATCTGAATACCAATTTTAACCATTGTAATTTTCTAAAAGGCTAATACAGAGTTAGGAGTAGCTACAAAAATAAAATGTGCAGTTCTCCATTCAGAGAAACCGTGTAGCAATGTGAGGTTTTCTGCATACAGGAAACATACTGATTGATTTTTGTTTATATTTTCTAAATAGCTAGTTTAAGATTGAACACAACTGTTTGTACATTATATTCATGGCTGGGTTGACCAGGGCAGTCCCTGCAGGGCCTCCCACACAAAAGCGCTCCCTCAGTGCTTTAGGAGGATAGATGTCAAAGTCCCTGATACCTTCCCTAATACCTTCTGCCATTCAACATGGGTTTGCAAGGTGCAGATTTACTTTTTTTATTCCTGATTGCGGATCAGCCTTTAAGAGCCAGTTATATTAACTGCAGGTTTGGAAGAGTGGAGATGTTGCCCGTAGCAACCATTCAGATGACATTCTCTATTATGCAATAGTTAAATGAGATTTAGAATGTGATTGGTTGCTGTGGGCAACATCTCCACCTTTCCAAACCAGCTTAGGAGATCTTAAGAGTCTACCTCAAGTGGTATATACATCATAATACACATATGTCTCTTGTCTTTAGGGTGCTACACCAAAGGATGGCCCTAGTGCTGGCTGCACGATCATCACTGCGTTGCTCTCCCTTGCTTTGGGGCGTCCAGCTCGCCAAAATGTTGCAATGACTGGGGAGGTGTCTTTGACTGGGAAAATCTTGCCTGTAGGGGGTATCAAAGAGAAAACTATCGCTGTAAGTATACAGAAAGTTCATTGTAAATTTGTATTTTTGGTCATTATGGGATAAAATTATAATTTCTGTGACTGAAGGGATGCATTGGTTAGCTGAATTTAGACACTTCTACAGCTGACTAAATCATTGCAGTCTCAGTGCTGTACATTAAGAATTACGAATATTCATTTTGGGAAAAGGTACTATAGCGAGTGGCCCTATTTATACTCGTGGTATCCATGCTGTCTTCTCTGGAGCTGGAGCAAAATTATTCACGTCGCCATTGCATTGCTGGAATACAGTGTGTTAAAATCAGCACATTGCTCATTAAGACAGCCACCTGCAAGGATCTGTGAAAGCTCTATATATCAGTGGTGCACGGTGGTTATCTAAATTCCATCCAATAGCTGACATTGTATTAAATGGAGTTTTTATATTAAATGGGCTATACTGTTAAACTTTCAAAGCACTGACAGCTGTAGTGATAAGAAAAGAAGTTTAAGTTCATTCTAATCTAGTTGATTTGAAAGAGTAGTTTTGTTTTATTCATTACATTACTGGCTCTGAAATTGAGAACTTTAATTGACTGTAAATAAAGATCTATTCTAGTCCCAGCAGGGGGTGGGCTGATAAACGGACAATTTCCTGCTAGGGAAATGTCCTGTTATCGGCACCATACACCTACTGTGCTGGGACCAATAATCCTAGCAGAAGAGGGGGGCCAGGGCTGATACTATGCTGCTCTGACAACTTTGAAGCTATTAAAGCTTTTAGAACAGCATAGTACATAGATATTCGCAGCGGCTATCGCAGGCAGTAATACAGGCAAGAATCCGTTAAAGCCGCGCTTCACACAGCACTTTTTCAGCAGATCCCTGTCTGTACTACTTGCAATTACCGCTGCTGTATATCTATATACTATGCTGTTCTGACAGCTTTAAAGTATACCTTTAAAGCTGTCAGAGCAGCTTTGTACATAGATATACAGCACCAGCTTTGAAGAATAGGGAACCATTCAGCTTGCTGATTGGCTCCCTTTAAAATATTGAGAGTTTGCTCCCAATACACATCAAACATGAGCGTTTCTGGTGCATTTATTTAATGTTTAAAAAATTGATCCTGGCCGCTAACTACATCGATTATTTGCCCGATCACCCGATAATCGCTCTAGTGTATGGCCAGCTTAAGCAGAACATGGATTAAATAGCAATACAAAAAAAATCCCCTTTTCAATTATTGAAATAAAAAAGGAATTCATGTATGATCCCTTTAATGTGTTTGGCAATTTGTGGTTTAATACACAAGATCAAACCTTCATTGCTTAAATGTTTCAAAAATTGAACTGGGCCATTAAGTACAGTGATTATTTGCCTGATCACCCAATAATTGGGTGATAGGGCAGGTAATCGCTCTAGTGTATGGCCAGCTTAGAAACCTGAAAATAAGAATTAATCTATTCCCTTCTCTTCACAGGCTAAAAGAGCAGGTGTTACCTGTATCATCCTACCCTCGGAAAATAATAAAGATTATTATGATCTGGCCAAGTTCATTACTGAAGGGCTGGAAGTGCATTTTGTTGAACATTATGAAGAGATTTATAACATTGTGTTTCCATCACCGTGACACCCTTCCATTCCCACCAACAGATCTATTATTTCGGTGTCAGCCACTGGAATGGCATACTTTAATATTGCTGCCACGCAGCCCCAGTATATTAATTATGGCTAGATTTACTATTTGCCTTTAGATATTGTATTCATTAGTAATGTAATTATTAAAACATGGATTTTAATTGTATTTTGTGTTTTTGAAGTACAGCCAACTGACAATGTTGACACATGTCCATTCTTTTTCCAGCAAGTCATGGCTGGGTGTACGATTTTTTTTTTGTGTTTTTTAATCTTTGTATTTTTTTTTTAACTGTTCCTGTAAAAGTGTAAATTTTGATTAAATATATAGGAGAGGTAGTTTCATAACCAGCAAAGCATGGGGTTCTTTACAGTAAGGGCAGTCAAGATATGGAATTCACTGCCAGGGAAGGTTGTGATAGCAGATTCACTTAAAATGTTTAAGAAAGAGTTAGACAAATGTTTAGCAGAAAAGGGCATCCAGGGCTACCAGGACCGTTAATTAAAATGAAGGTTAGTAGTGGATCCAGGGAGAAATATGACGGTCAGTAGGGAATTTTTCAGACTGCAACAGATTTGAGGTTGCTTCTTCTGCATCATTTCAATTATAAGACTGGGATCGCAGAGGATCCATAAAAGGTTGAACTTGATGGTCATATGTTGTTACATCGTATTGTTGATGCCATTTTTGCTAGTAATTACAGTGCAATAGCTTAATTTGATATTGTATAGAAAATGATAAATGGTTCCTTTAGCTCTTTCTAAAATTGCTTTATAGAATGTATTATTATATTAGATTTATATATATTTCTCTCCTCTCCCCCTCAAAATTCATGATAGTTTTGAAGTACGCTTCTACAACATCTATAAGAAACGGTCAGCTAGGTGTTTTAAAATAGAGCACACAACTTTTCTTCGTCAAATTAGGGCTTTTTTTTTTTCCAATCTACACAATTTTGTGCATAAAAAAACAAAAACCTTTTTCGTTTTTATTTTGAAGTCAGCAATTAAAAATAATTTAGATAATTTGGATCTATTTATACTATACCAGCATGAAGATTGGAAGCAAGGTTATCATGATCCACCAGCTACTTCACTGAGCCATATTTGTTCTGAAATTTTGCCATATTCTGATACATTGCAACAGTTGAACTTAGAGAACGTCTTTGTGGAGAATTGGTACACTGCAAATTAAGTCTTCTAAATCAGAAATGTTGACAGTGTGGGACTGATCCACTGTCCGTAAATACGGCCACCGTAGCTCTGGTGCACTCACCCTGTGGCCGGCATAATTACAGACTGTTACGCCGGCTGCAGGTTACCCTAACTTCAGCCGGTGTAACAGTCTGTAATTACGCAAGCTACAGGATCTTAAGACCCTAACCCAGCCCTCCCTTCCTAATTCCCCCCCCCCCCCCACCCTTCACAAAACATCCTGCCTACCCTCTGTAACTATAGCGTAGTTACGGTGCTGCACGCCTCTTCGTCCGTGAGTACGCTGAACCACAATGGGTTCAGAGGTAATTATACTACATCCAGGCACCACGGGTCTTCATTAATATTGCTTTGTCAACATGCATGGAGCATAATGGAGCAATATAGGTTTTGAGGGCCACACACTAAAGTACCCCACTGAACCACATTTACTAATATTTTTTTATTCAATGTAAATCTATGAACTGCATAGCTGCTGATCCTATCTGCTTTAATATAAATATCTAACACTTCTGAAATCCACTAATGCCTAAGGAAGGTATAGGTATTTTAATATATGTTTTACTGTATGGTTGACAGAATGGGTGTCTAGTATAGGTCAAATGTATTGGTCCCACAAGTTTTATTTATTTAAATACTGCAGTAAAATCAATAAAACAATTTTAAGTAATGTATGTGCTATTGATACATAACAATTTCAAACATGTTTACACAAGTAACTGAGTGTGGTATGATTAGACAGTGTGCAGAGTATGTTTCTCTTTTCACATCTGGGGGACACTGCGACCATGGGTTGGTAGAGGCACACTGGAGCTGGGCACTTGATAGTTAATAAAACTATTGAGGTAAGCTCCTCCCCTCTCCAACCCCCACTGGACCTCAGTTTTTTTTCAAGAGCCCAGGAGAGAA
>WWET01002092.1:6429-20353 GCA_011038615.1 Limnodynastes dumerilii
CTTCATTCCCTTACCACAATGCCTCAAAATTATCAAATTATGTTATCATCTTGACTGACACATCTGAATAAGAAACCTGAGATTTTAATATGTTATTAGCACATAATATTTAAATGCTATTTTTAGAGGTCAATTAATTTGTTTTATAATTGATGGGATGAAAAATTAGATTGCATGAGCAGGCTTGTGTATTGCTGCTTATGTCCTTGAGAAAGAGGTAACCTAGGCAATTCTATTTTGCATATCCTTCTGTACATAAAATATTCATAGTCATAGTCATTGAAGCTGACAGAAAGAAAACATAGCTGAAGAGTTTTGAATTTAATGAATATCAGTATATATTTATATCAATATATCTATGTATTCTGACATTTTGTTTTTATGTATTTAGATTTTGTGAATCTATGATATTTTGCCACCCTTTAATGTGCCTATAAATACCATCAGTTCAGAAGTAAAATTATATAGTAAATACCCATTTCTTTATAATAGATATAAATGCTTTTATGAATTGTGTTTAAAAAAAAAAATAAACATATGTAAACTATTCCTAATTATGATTGCATTTTCAATTTGCTAAATCTAAGTGGTTTCTTGATTTAAAATAAAAAAAAACTAACACTTTACTGTAGCACAAGCTAATTTAAGATGCTAATATATAATGTAGAATTTTTATTAATGTGTTATGTAATGACAGTGCCCACCTTTACCACCAGAAGTTACATCTCATGCTGAGAAGTTTTGTAGTAAAGAGGAAGAAGCCATTATTATACTGCATTGGTAATGGTGACCCTTAACTGAGATATCACTATGCCCAGAAGGTGGGAGCTTTAATAAAGTGAAATGTGGAACACCCAGCCTAGAGGCAATAAGAAAATGTCAGTTCAAGTTGGAACTGCTGCTAAGAAAATGATGGTGCAATTAGAATGAATGACTATTTAAAAGTTACTTCTGTTTAAGATAACAGAATGCAAACTAGGCATGAAGGCATATAAACAACAGACTGCCTGCAGATTACACCAGTTATTTAGGGGTTAATTAGTAGAGTAGTCTGGGAAACAATAAGGATGTTTGTTAGGGGGGATTAGGGGTGGGGGCTAGGGGTATATAGGAGGTTTACAGGAAGTGCTTTCTCTCTTTTCTGCAGCTTTTCCCTCCCCTTTTTCAATGTTTTTAATTAATTTGTTATTTTCTTTCAGACGGGGCATAGCTTGGAGGTAGCGCTGGGGTGGTCAGAATCTATTTGGCGCTTGTTTCCAGGACGTTGATGTATGGTACAGGATAGACACACCCCTCAAGACGTAGCTGGTAGCCATGCCAGGTAGCTGGGGCCATGGCATGCCCTCCTGGTTTACCAGGGTGTGCAATTTAAGAAGGGGTAGCTGCTCTGAGTTTGCCATAACCTTCCTTTGCGCCATGGACAGGGGCTGGCTGTCCTCCATTGGTTCTCAGTTTCTAGCTGACTCCTCCCACCTGCTGATGTGCCACCTGTTCTTTACAATCATAGGGGTAGAACCAGAACTCCGCTTGCAGTACATTTACTCGCTTAGCGTATTTTCGCGTGCGTACTTTCTATACACTCCCCTTGGCACACCCCTTGAATGTACGTATTTTGTCCGAGATCCGCTTTCCAAACCCTGCCTTAACTTTTGCCCCGCGTAACCGATGTGATCCGCTCACATACGTATGTACAACACGTATTTACGCAGCTAAGCACGCCCATACTGCACACTTTAAATACAACCCCTGCCTACATAACGTATTTCAGACGTATTTTGACTCACGTAAAATTGGCACGCCCACACGTAAGGATATAAGTGACACATACGTGAATGGCCCATACGTTCACATTTACGCTACGTTACGGAGCGTATTTTCTATGGTGCACATGCGCAGTACTTACTAAACCGTGATTTTACGTCTCCGCCGCGCGTAAATTCGCTCACAAGCGTTGTTCTGGATCTGGGCCATAGTCTACTTTATATCAATCAATAAATCTATGTCCCCTTTATAAAGCCAAAAAGTTGTCCGTGTCATTGGGTCGGATCCAGACCTACGTTCCCTTTACGTTTCGGCGTGTAGAGTATTTATGCTAGCTTAATTACTATGCACTACCCCCGCTCATACGTTCTTTGGCCGTTTTATGCTTTCCAAACCCTACCTTAACTTTTCAAAGCGTAACTACTGTTGGCTGTAATGGCTGCACATACTTACATGGAAGCAGTGACATGACTGAGGAGGAAGGGCACTTATAGAAAGTTATAGGCTAGGTTTGGGATTTTGCCATATAATGATGGATTCTCTTTAAGGGTTCTGTTTACGAACTTCATTTTCATGTGATAATATCCATTTTCATGTGAAAATGAAGTTGAAGCTATTTACAAACCATGGATCGCCATGGAAAACAGCAGTTTCCATGGCGATCCATGTATTTATCGGTGTTCTCCGCCAGCCCGTTCATTTCAGAGCAGGCCGGTGCTTTGGAATATTTACTAAACACTGTTTAACACTCTGCGTCTGTCGTAACAATAACACCATCTGGGGATGGCGTTATAGCAGTTATTCCAGCGATCTCCCCACATTCCTCCCTTTACCCCCCCCCCCTTATACCTGTTATATGGGGGAGGAAAAGGGAGATATGTATTAGAGACCACTGGAATATACATCTATGTATGCAAAATCACACTAAAAAAATAAAAAATGTTAACTATTTTGTTTTCAATTTATTTTTAATAAGTAATTTTTTTTATAAGTGAACAACAATGAAAAAAAAATAAATGAAATAAAAAAAGAAAAGAGAGAATTACACCCGGATCTGGGAATATGGTCCAGTATTAGTAAATTCTGTGAATGAAGCTGCCAGACTCGCAGTGATGATAAGCCAGCCTGATGCAGTCTTCACAGAGAACCGAACAGGTAAGTAAAGAGAAAGCCCCATATCTTCTGCTGGATTCCATAGAAAAAAATCAGTTCAATTACACAACATTTCCACCTTCAAATTAAGACTGAAAACTCTCACATCTTTCTTGTTCTCCTACATAATTATTAGCCGCTTTGCACAACATCAAAGAGAATTTTTAAACTATGTTCTTTTCCCTTTATGCTTTTTTCTTTTGCGAGTAATTACCTTTCCTTTAAAAAAAAAAATCGGTAAAGCTTATTCTCAAACAGTCCTTGTCATTCTACACAATAGAACCTTTGCTACTATCGTAAAATGGATCATTTAAAGGGACTATGCTTTTGCAATATATGGTTTCTGTGGGGGCAAGTATTCAAAGAGACCAAACATTTAATGGAAGCTTGAATTCTATAAAATGTTGAATCATTTTTTTTTGCATGACATTTACATTAGTTGATTCATTTCCCATGTTCGTTGTGTCACTGCATTGCAATCCTTGACAGGAAACCGTGGGGGTTCTAAAGAGATGGTGTTCAGAGCCAGTGCTTGAGGGCTCTGTATATGTCACACCAAAAGATGTTTCTGATGTCACATTGGCCAATGCAGAGTTCCAAGAGTGGAATCTCTCTGGTCTTTCAGGGGAACAGTCATTACGTATTCTCTCCCATGATCCGTGGCCTGAGAGTATCAGCGGTTTAGAACACAGCTGTTGTCCCACCTGTCTGACAAGCCACTGGCTGCAAGCCCATAATGTAGGGTATGAAGCCAATTCACATCAAGCATTGCTTCTTTTCCAACATTCCCAAGTGATCAATTAAGGTCATTCTGAGAACATCTGACCATACTCCTCCGATGTGTTTATCCACAAAACATCAATGAGCTGTCTGAATATAGATCGTAAAATCGATAGATCGTATAAATCGTTCTCAGGCAAGTTTTAGCTCAGGAGAGATGCTTGACCCAATAGCCGATGGCCTCCAAATATAGCCAGGCCCTGACTAGGAACTTGTTGGGTTGTGTTTTGGTGATACACACTGTTTTATTACTTGTTTAAACTGTGGGCACACATGAATTTGTGGCCCAAGGTGATAGCCTTTGGTATGATAGCCTTTGGACACAAATCTTTTGGATGCATTGAGGTGAGGATCCAACCGATTATTTCTATTATATATGAAACAAAATATTGACTGTTTGTGTTTTCAGTTTCATTCAAATTCTCATTCAAGAGTTAGTGGCACTCATTAAGGTCCTGATTAAGAAATATGGGACCTGATTCGCACTTAAGAAGCTGCGGCTTCTTAAGTACGTAAGCGTCTGAAATGACCTACTGCACATGCGTCTGAATTAAGTCTGAATAGGGCCTAAAGTTTGGACACATTAAGTTCTTTTAATTTAAATGTATGAGCGCTAGGTCAAGAACCTGCAGAACCCCCCTTTGATAGCTGTGTCTCTAGACACGTTCCATTAATAGGTAGCTATGGAATGATTCATAGGCACATCGGAAAGAATGAGGAATGATACATAGGCACATCGGAAAGAATGAGGAATGATTCATAGGCACATCGGAAAGAATGAGGAATGATTCATAGGCACATCGGAAAGTCATTTGTTTTAAAAAGTATTATAAAGTAAATGAATTTATAATTGAGTCTATGAATAATGATGGAGGTGTCTTAGGGCCTTATCCAGACCTACGCTCACAAGCGAACGTACGCTGGTCGTAAGCGCAAGCGTAAATTCGGCAGAAAAAACGCACTGCACAGTGCAGAGTGACAACTTCCGGTCGTACCAAAGACCTTTTCGTAGCGGCGATTCAGACGTCCGTATTCTTTGCGTATTTTCCAACGACGGGGCGTGTTTATATTACGAAGTTAGTACGGACGCTGGAGTTAGGGAATGTACGCGGGGGGAGCCATTTAAATTGTACAGTATGGCCGTGCTTAGCCCGATACGATCAGCGCGTCGCTACGAAAATTCGTACCGACGCAGGGAAAAGTTAAGGTAGGGTTCAGCCGGCGTACGGAGGTAAAGGTAAGGGGAGTGTCATGGGAGTAAAAGTTTTTACGCTGGAGCGGTAATACGCTCCGCTCTCATGCGTAGGTCTGCATCAGGCCCTTAGTCACTGTCTACTAACAAACAAGTTAGGCATATATGAGCGTACAATGTGCTATCAAACTTATTTATAGAGACAATTGAAGCCTTAATGTAGCAAAGACTTACAATTAGTCAGTACCTGAAAGAAAGTCCACATATTTGAACTGAAAGCATCTCAAATTCCATTAACGGTTGGAATCATCGGGATCCATATATAAGCCACGTGTAAATCCTTCCATACAGAATGGAGTTACGTTGGTGCAAACTTTATGGGCCCAAATCAATTAGCTTCACACCAGCATTATTTGCAGTGTGAAGCTAATATTTTTGGAAGATTGACGAATTTTAGGTACCGTAAATGACGAAAAAAAGCGAGACTTTAGGGGTCAGAACCCTACCTTAACCTTTACACACCTGCCTCACGTAAAAAGGCGCTTGTGCTGCTAGAGGGCCCAGAGGAGGGGGGGGGGGGATGAGCTTATCTTGCCCAGAGGAGGGGGGGGGGGTATGAGCTTATCTTTTACTTGTTTCTTTTTTCCAGATGGTGCATGGTTGAGCGGTAGCAGTGGGGGGTCAGCAAAGGTGTCATGGGGAATTTGGGATAAAAGTCTGGCAACAACAAAACTCCAGGATGGATACAAAGACATCATACCCTAGTGGTTTGGTCCTTAGATTTGCCACCTTCCCGCTGCTGGGGGGCATAGATATGAAGGGGTCGAGTGTCTATGCTGGAAAACTGGTCAGGGAACGCTGAGGTGACCTCTGGGTTTTGAGGGTAACCTGATGAATCCCTCATCTGCTATTGGGCCACCTATTCGAATCTGATTGACGATATCATTTAGTCATCAAGTTGGTCTCAATTAATAAACCATGGGCTGGATTCAAACTTAAGAAGGAGATTGAAAATAAGAGAGGAAAATGACTCCTGGTCTAAACCATGTTAATTTAGGGGGAGTCAAGGTAATTGTATTCTTTGCATGCAGGGATATATCTTTAAATTGCTTACTGCACACAGATACTGAGCAGCGTTACTATCACACTGTTATTTAGACTTGGGCTGGGAAACATCACCTCTCAACTCTAATACTGTTTGCAACAGATGAAATATGACTCCCCTGCAATCACCATGGTTTAGCCCAGGAGTAACTTTCCTCTCTTAGGGCCGTATTCAGAGATCCGTTTTAGCGGCGAGTTCCATGCGTATTTTTAGGTACGTTTCAACTGCGCATGCGTAGTCATTTTTGTACGCAGTGCACATAGACTTTACGTGCGGATCTTCATTACGGACGGATGGAAATGCATTGAGAGCAGACTTGTCAAGTGGTAGATACGCGTGGAATTCGATCGGAAATATACGCACCTAGGAATTTACAGAGAAATTGCCGGGGGGGAGGCATTTTAATGAAGGAAAGTGGGCGCGATTACAAATATACGCACGGACGGACGGAAAACACATACGCTCCTAAATGGCAGCGGAAAGTTAATGGCAGTCTATGCAGGTCTAAGTCTATGTCCGCACAGGGGGAAGCAAGGGGAGTGACAGAGGATTTGGTGGGTGTTTCTTGCTCCGTCCGTGCGTATATTGGCGGCCCGATCTTCGGACGGATCTCTGAATATTTCAAACTCCTTCTTAAGTCTGGATCCAGGCCCATGTCCCTTTTTAAACGCTGCAAATGCCACTGGCCTGTTGTTTCGTTGAGGCGTGCCTGGCTGGATAATGTGTGAATGGGCACTCTGCCATTTGCTGGTTAATATATTTAAATAACTTACTACATTAATTAGTAGAGATGACATTTCCCTACTATGTAGCCTCCCTTCCCCACTGTTGAACCTTCGGACCTCTCTCTGGTATCTGGTAATTGCATGTTTGATAAACTCAGTTATTCATCGCTGTACACTTATGGAACAGCTAAACATTAGAGGGTGTTTGGTCCTAACGCCAATCATGAATCTTCTCCCAGGACAACTATAATGATATAAAGTATATTAGCTCATTGCGCTAGAAGAACCTACATCATTACCAGGCTCACGCTGGCTGATAAAGAGCTCTTTCCCCCACTATCAACAGAATGGATTCTATCCCTGATTTAAGCCAGAGATCGCCCATTTAATCAAGTCAAGGATGTAAAGAAAATCATTGAATAATTTATGATTTAACAAATGAGGCGGGTGATGGAATTTATAAGGTGGATAACCTATGTTGTAGATCATATGACAGGCTCGTTATAACAGGACAGGCATGCTTCATCAATCCTCTGGCTTGTCTTAGAAGCTACATAAAGCAGATACATTTTTGCCCTGAATAGTGAATTATATCATCCTTCCCAGTCGCTCTGATGGTATTAAGCAAGCAGTGCGTCTATGTTCAACTCAGTGTATCTGATGTTCCGTTAAGCAATGATTCCACCAGTAAATGGGCAATAAGTTGTATATACAGTTGTGTCCAGTGAAACCTTTCCCAAAACAGGGAAAAGTCTGCCATACATGTCATGAAATTGCATTCATTGTAGGCCCACCTGCTGTGGAAAGCTCAATGGGGCTTCAGAAATCATTAAAACTTTGTTTACTTACCAATTAGCAGCTAACAGCTACCTGCAGAGATCAGACAATGGAGCCGACGTCACACTTTCAATGTCCTATACAGAGATTGTATGACTCATCCTGTGAACTGAATAGGTAACATCGAACCGGATTCACACCTAAGAAGCTCCGACTTCTTAGGTGCCTAATTTTAAGAATGTAACTACTGCGCATGTGCAGTAGTACATTTACGCCATCTACGTACCAGTTAGGTACTTTAAAGACTGCACGGAGTATTTTAGGAAGAAAGAGGTGTGCTTATGCCACCTCAGGGAGTTAAGAGGGGGGGGGGGGGGGGTAGGCGGGGAGAGGCATCCTCTATGGGCTGAACGAGTGAGTGGGTTAGGTGTAGCTCTGTCCTCATCTAACTCACTGTTAGTTGTGAATATGGTCCATCCATTGTCTGATCTCTGCAGGTACTAAATGGTAAGTAAACAAAGTTTTAATGATTTACTATTGGGCTGCAATCTAAATTCCCTACCATGTCTCAAGAGAAGCATCATGGCAGGGAATGCTTTATCTGAGCCCAACTGTATAACATAGCAACACAGAGCAAGAGAGCAAGAGATGGTTACAGTACCTTGGTATTGTTCCCGATCCACCAAAAATAAGTCATTGTTCCCGGATGAGACGGCCAAACCATTGCACTGATATTAACTTCTTTATTTCGGATTGCAACAAAGGGGACTCTTAGGTGAACATGTTCAACGGGAACTGTAGAAGAGAGTAAACCAGTAGAGATGATTACTTTGTGCTATGATAACTATGGATAAGCGATTCAAATTGTGTGAAATACGACAATTCTGAATTTAGGGGCAGGAATCCAAACTCAGATCGCAAATTGAAGGAAAAACACCATTCTTCTTCATTCGGATCTCTGATATTTTTAACACAAATTTGGGGATTTGGATTCTACATAAAACAATGTAAGCTGCACTTTTTCTTTCAATTTTTTAATTTAAGAAATCCAGATCCAACACAAAAGTAAATCACGGGGTCAGCTCTTATCTCTAATTATATCCATTGTAAAAGAAAAATAAAAAGAGATAGAGAGTAAACAGTGGCATATGAGCTGATGTTTTATCCTCCCATTTTCACGGTCATGCATCAGATTCCTGGTTATTGCCCTCTGATCTGTGTGTTTGTGTGTGTGTGTGTGTGTGTGTGTGTGTGCCTGTGAGTTGATAGTAGCAGGGAGCTTACATCATAAGTTTCAATGAGACTTGAACCAGGGTCATAATTAAGGGCAAGCCAGGAGATTACTTGTTGGGGTTCGTCATTAACAGGCCAGGGAAAAGCTCCAAGCAGGGGTGGATTTGGAACTTAAAGTGGCCCTGGAAATAAATCTGCCAGCAGCCTCATGTGATTGGGATCAAGTATCGGCGGAGTGAAAAATATATGTAAACTGGGTTAGTACAAAATAAAGAACCTTAATAAATGCAGTGCAAAATATTTTATATGGGGGCAATGTTAAGTATCGCCAATTAAGTACAACAAGAGTTACATGCAAATACAGCATCTACTGACTAGTATTTCCCAATCCAATAAAGAGATTTATAGGGACCTCTATGCAATACAGGTAGTCACTGCCACCCAAGTGACCACCACCCAAAACATACAGCATTCTAGTGACAACCACCCTATATACACACAGCATCCTAGTGACTACCACCCAATACATACAGCATTCTAGTGACAACCACCCAATATACATACAGCATCCTAGTGACTACCACCCAATACATACAGCATTCTAGTGACAACCACCCAATACATACAGCATCCTAGTGACCACCACCCAATACATACAGCATCCTAGTAACCACCACCCAATACATACAGCACCCTAGTGACCACCATTCAATACATACAGCACCCTAGTGACCAACACCCAATACATACAGCATCCTAGTGACCACCACCCAATACATGCAGTATTATCACGGATACATCACACCAGCTAGCAAACGCTCAGCTCTGGATTGAAGACCATGGACCAAGCTCAGCTCTGGATTGAAGACCATGGACCAGATTCACACTTAAGTACGTGCCTAAATATACGCAGGCCATCTGAGGTTTTTTTTGCAATTTGTGTATGCGCCATCCAGGTGTTACACATGGAAACCTGTTAGGCAGGGAGTTTAACTCCGTGCCTAACGAGATCCAGAAGAAGGGCACGCCACTAGTCCATAATTAGGAAATTAAGAAAAGTGGGTGGGGGGAGGCATTTAAACATGGCAGTATTGGCTGAGTTTGCAAAGTACACACGTACTTGAGCAAAACCCCCACAAAGATACACATGGAAAGTTAAGGTAGCCCTTTGGACGCGGAGGTCAGTAAAGATCCGTAAGAACAAGGGGAATGTCATGGAAGCGCACTTGCTACTTAGTTGCATATTTTTGTGAATCCACCCGTACTTATTTCCGTCTTATCTGTGGATCAGAGCCCATATCGCCTAAATCTAGCGAATGCATAACCTACATTACGATAGAGACAATAGGGGTGTCACTGTTGGGTAGATCAGGCGTCCATGTGATAAGATTACAGGGGAAACATTATCCGGTAAACTTTCATTTTGCCTATAAAATGAAACAAGCCCAAGGAAATTAGTTTGCTATCTCCAGCTAACGGCTCTCTTTGTTACTTAATGGACCAAGGTGACGCCAATAGCAGTTACGGCTTTAATAACAGGTAGTTAAACGCAGACATGATTGATTTGTAGCGTTATTATTACCGTGATAAAGTTTCAGGGCACATTTCATCCTTCACTGGGAAAACTTAGAATGATAAAAGGCATGGCTTAGCCCGTCTCTAAGTATATTAACTGCTCTGTGGGCTTTCATATGGGCAATCCTGAGAATGTTGGAATAGTTATGGTATGAGTGACACCAAGTCAGTTTGATGAAGAATGCAATAGGGAAACATTAACGAGGAGCCAAACATCTCATGGATCTATTGAAGGAACTTTTCCCCCTCAGTAAGCAAGTATAGAGGTTAGATATATTGTTATTACCATGAAATACAACAGCTTGTCTTCTGTATAATGGCGTTAGGAACAGCAGCCCATGTTAGAGGGTTTAAAATCAGAACTAAGAATAGTTGACATAAACTTTGACAGTTTATACACCTACTAGGCCATGTTGCAATGTAAATTTTGGCTCTTGTATACACTAAGGGTTGGATCCAGACTTAAGAAGGAGATTGAAATCAAAGGCTCCATTAACTATTTAAATTTCCGGGTGATAATGGGTGTTTTAACACTAAAACGCTCATTATCACTTGAAAATTAACATTTTAAAATTTACTAAAGTGCATTCGCCATCGAAATCTGCTGTTTCCATGGCGATGCACAAACACTTCATAAAGATTTGCTGGCCCGTTGATCTTAACGGGTGCCAGCATTAACTACAAGTTACTATCCCTCATGCCGAAATACTGATTCGGCAGTGAAGGAAAAAATAACGCCATCTGAGGATGGCCATGGATCTGGCGTCCGTAACTACCGCGTAGTTACGGGTGAAAGGGTGGGCAGCTCTGTAACTACGCTGTAGTTACGGAAGCTAGGCGGGTTTAGGAGGTTATGCTCCTGTGTGAGCGTAGTTACTCACAGTTATGCCGGCTGAAGTTAGGGTAGCCGTAACTGTGTGTAACTACGCTCACACAGGGGGAGTGCACCAGAGCTATGCTGGCCGTACTTACAGTCAGCGGCCCAGCGTAGCTCTGGGTCAGGCCCGATAAGTCTATAAGTAAATCTTTACATCACCTCCACATTCTGCCAAGGATTTGTTCATTTAGGGTTTCTTAAAGCCACTGTTTGTGTCTCTCTCCCATAATGCCTTCAGCTAATCCCAAAGCCGGCATTAGACTATGTGTTGGAGGTAGGTGTTTGAGTATGAGTGGGGTGGAGGTCCAAAACTATGACAGACCATTGGAGGTAAATGGGGTCATTTCCATACAAGAAATGGTAAGAAAAGTAAGTTTACGTTAGAGAATAGAGTTAGAGAATATTGGAAAGAGCAATAATAGAAGACAATGGGATGTGATGAAACAGGTATAGTCAAATTCAGGGCCTGATCAACAGTTATAGCTGCCCAAGATGCCAATATTAAATCACCTTTCATTTTACATGTATTTTCCTTCATCTCTGCCAATGTTTACACTTTTACTCAACTACAATGAAACTTATTTAAACAGTGACGCTTGAGGGACAGATTTTCTAAGCTGCGGGTTTGGAAAAGGGGAGATGTTGCCCATAGCAACCAATCCGATTCTAGCTCTCACTTTCCTATTACATACTAGAGAATGTCAGCTAGAATGTGATGAGTTGTTATGGGCAACATCTCCACTCTTCCAATCCCACAGTTTAGTAAATCTGTCCCTTCGTCTCTCTTCCCATGGAACGTGTGGTGACGGCCTTCATCCATGAGCCCTCGGCTGCACCTTAGTCAGTATAATGGGGAATCAGGCACTGGTTAAATTCCATCTAAAGGTTCACAGCTTAAAACAGCGCTCAGTACTCCATGTATGACTGTTGAGCGATACAGCTATGCATACACTTATACAAGGAGCTATACATACATACATACATACATACATACACACACTCATACATACACACTCATACATACACTCATACATGGAGCTATACATACATACATACATACATACATACACTCATACATTCACTCATACATACATACATTCATACATACACACTCATACATACACTCATACATACACACTCATACATACACTCATACATAAACACTCATACATACACTCATACATGGAGCTATACATACATACACTCATACATATACACTCATACATTCACTCATACATAAACACTCATACATACACACTTATACATACACTCATACATATACACTCATACATAAACACTCATACATACACTCATACATGGAGCTATACATACATACACTCATACATATACACTCATACAAACACTCATACATACACACTAATACATACACTCATACATACACACTCATACATACATACACTCATACATACACACTCATACATACACTCATACATACACACTCATACATACACTCATACATGGAGCTATACATACATACATACACTCATACATAAACACTCATACATACACTCATACATACACTCATACATAAACACTCATACATACACTCATACATAAACACTCATACATAGACTCATACATATACACTCATACATACACTTATATAAGGAGCTATATATACATACACTCATACATGGAGCTATACATACATACACTCATACATGGAGCTATACATAGATACACTGATACATGCAGCTATACATACATACATACATACATACATACATACATACACACACACACTCATACATGGAGATATACATACATACATACATACATACATACATACATACATGGAACTCTACATACATACATACATACATACATACATACATGGAGCTCTACATACATACATACATACATACATACATACATACATGGAGCTCTACATACATACATACATACATACATACATACATACATGGAGCTCTACATACATACATACATACATACATACATACATACATGGAGCTCTACATACATACATACATACATACATACATACATACATGGAGCTCTACATACATACATACATACATACATACATACATACATGGAGCTCTACATACATACATACATACATACATACATACATACATGGAGCTCTACATACATACATACATACATACATACATACATACATGGAGCTCTACATACATACATACATACATACATACATACATACATGGAGCTCTACATACATACATACATACATACATACATACATACATGGAGCTCTACATACATACATACATACATACATACATACATACATGGAGCTCTACATACATACATACATACATACATACATACATACATGGAGCTCTACATACATACACTCATACATGGAGCTATACATACATAGACTCATACATGGAGCTATACATACATACACTTATATAAGGAGCTATATATACATACACTCATACATGGAGCTATACATACATACACTCATACATGGAGCTATACATAGATACACTGATACATGCAGCTATACATACATACATACATACATACATACATACATACACACACACACTCATACATGGAGATATACATACATACATACATACATACATACATACATACATGGAACTCTACATACATACATACATACATACATACATACATGGAGCTCTACATACATACACTCATACATGGAGCTATACATACATAGACTCATACATGGAGCTATACATACATAGAATCATACATGGAGCTATACA
>WWET01002092.1:22025-34728 GCA_011038615.1 Limnodynastes dumerilii
TCTATAACTCCCCCTTTCACTCTCCTTCCCCCCTCTCACTCCCCTGTGCTCTCTCTCTCTCTCACTGTGATATTGCTGTTTGGTATTTTGGTTGGTACAGAGACTAATATTTTGTAGCCATGATGTGCATTTAAATAAACAAATATTCCTTTTGATTGACCACTAAATTCAAGAACACTCAATTCTGAGCATTATGCGGGGCTGGTGTCAGTTCTGTTAATATCACAGCATAATTCTTTGGGGAGTCTTCTGAAATGATATCACCTTCAGCTTAGAAGACTCTATTTACCTGCTAGAGTACAGAAGTGTCAGTGGAAGCTAACACACAACAGTCATCTGATGGAATTATTACCATAGAGCTTTCTATCCCAGGATTTACCCCACTTTCATTCCTATAACACATTTCAAAAGGCCAATAAGGGTTTAACTGCATTATTGATTATCCTCTAGACAGGCGAATCAATTAAAGGTCACACGGTTCCTAAATGAGAACTCATTTATCAGATTTCGGCATTGAGAGAAGGTGAGGAGGGTTTGACGATTGCCTCTTTTATTGGAAAGTAAATATAAATGTAAGAATATGCTGTGTGTGACTTATAACCCCTGAGCAGGGAATATGGTGACGTCTAAACCAGTTATGGAGCAATGTGATTATGACAATATGGTGCGATGGATAAATCTCACTATTGCCGCAATCTGTAAAATGTGTTTCTTTGGAAACAATTATCGGACAAGAAATCATTATGCAGCACAAGTAATAGGGACTTAAAGCACAATATATACAGCGGACATTTCAATTAATAAGACATCAGAGTGTAGCTGGTTGTCACTTATATAAATATTACTTGTTCATAGTTTCTGGAAATCAGGGAGATGTTTATTAATACAGAGGCAAAAAGGAGATGATCCCCAAAGTAAGGGTCCAAGTAACCGCTTATCATATTAAACTCCCCCTAAAAACAGATATTATCGTAAAATTCACCTTTATTAACATCTTATTAGAGTATAGAATATATATACATATAGGCCCTTATTCAGAGTATCAGAGGTATAACATATATACGTCCGGTATTTAGCGTTTTTTACTACTGCGCATGCGCAGTCATTTTTTTTACGTAATTTACATATCTTTTTCTTACGTGGATTGCATAAATGCGGTCTTTCAGGGCCATGCTGTTGGAATGAGCAAATAAATGTTAGCAAGTGAAAATCTGTATCACCACCTAGTATTAAATATAGCACAGAAGAGCAGGTCTCCAAAAGTATACAGCGATATTCATTGCACTACAATTGCCCCAGATACATCAATATTCAGTAAATAGGCAAATACAATCATCAACTATCAAAAGTATATAATGTACTTATCAGTGCCCTGTGGAGGAACACAGTAACTCCGATCTGCCAGCTCCCTAGGTGCTGGAACATGCATCGCCCTAACTCAGGTATCCGGGTAGCTGCCCCTGGCAAAAATTTATATACTCCTATAAACATACCTTCTATAAAGTACCTGATCTATATAAATATAAAAAGAGAGACAGACAGACAGAGAGAGACAGAGAGCGCGAGAGAGAGAGAGAGAGAGAGAGCGAGAGCGTGAGACAGAGAGAAAGAGAGAAAAAGACAGAGAGAGAGAGATAGAAAGAGAGACAGAGAGAGAGAGGGAGTGAAAGAGAGAGACACAGAGAGGGAGAGTCAAGAGAGAGAGAGAGAGAGAGACAGAAAGAAAGAGATAGAGACAGAGAGAGCGAGAGACAGAGCGTGTGACAGAGAAACAGAGAGAGAGAGAAAGAGAGACAGAGAGACAGACAGAAAGGAGAGAGAGAGAGACAGATAGATAGAGAGAGAGAGAGAGAGTCAAGAGAAGAGAGAGAGAGAGGTGAAAGAGAGAGAGACAGAGAGAGACAGACAAACAGAAAGTGTGAGAGAGAGAGAGACAGAGAGAGAGAGACAGACAGGTAGAGAGACAGAGAGAGAGAGTCAAGAGAGAAAGAGAGACAGACAGAAAGAGAGAGAGAGAGAGAGTCAAGAGGGAGAGAAAGAGAGAGACACAGAGAGAGAGAGAGAGTCAAAAGAGAGAGAGAGAGAGACAGACAGAAAGAGATAGAGAGAGAGAGAGAGACAGAGGGAGTGAAAGAGAGAGAGAGAGAGAGAGAGATCTTCAGGAGAAAATATACATGATAAATCCTGACGTATTTGCTTTCTTCTAGTAATAACTTTTATACCGACCCCCATTCCAGTAACTTGAATATTCTTCATAACTTTATTATTTCAATTATAAGACCAAGTCAGGCAAAGAAAGTGTAATACACAGACATATTCTGTAAACCCTAAAACCATCATTTTTGCAATTAACGTAATAGTGGTTCCTGATATATTTGTACTCATCCATCTCTGCAGCATTTTAATCTCTTCCGAGGTTGTTTAGAAGTTACAACACAAGTGACTATAGAAAACCTGCAGAACGATTAAAAGTTTTTCATGCCGGGTTTAATGTTGCCAATGGCTGTCTGCACGACGCACAAAGGTAATAGACTTTAGATACATAACCCACAAACACCTCGGCAGACTGGCTTATTCCAGGCCTGCTGGATATGAAATATTGAAAGTGATTCGCTCTCCTCAGACAATGTCCCTATCTCTGAGTTTATGAATATAAATTAAAGTGGAAATGAGCTTCTCGAGTGGGATAAGGTGACTGCTCTGCAAATCCATTTATGACACCTTCAGAAGCAGCTCTGTCGTTATGTAACAAGTCCGCAGTTTAACCAGGACTTTCCAAATTCTCAGTATGTATATATATATATGCACTGAATTAGCTTGGAAAGTTTTGCAGGTATTATAATCATGATTAATAGAATATTCCTAATTACACTCATTGGCTAAGATCCAGATCCCTGCATGTTTACGTGTGTACGGGGGTCCGTAATTAAGCCCCCTGCAATTCCCGCTGTCGGTAGGAAATCTGGACACTCCAGATTTCCAGAGAGAAGGGCACCCTGCTCCCCCCATTCTCCTATCTGCACGATTGTGGCTCCACCACCAGCGGACCCTGCCTTAAGTATTCCACATGGAAACCCTCAGTGCGGGATACTGCATTGTACGTAAGCAGACCCTCCAACATGACCCATTCCATTAGGTACAAAATACTCTGCTCCTCAGCTTCCAACTGTCAGTTACTATGGTAACCACTTTTGTTGAAGAGGCAAATCATTTTTTAAAAATCAGTTCATATTTTAAACCAGGTGAGTGACAGTTGGAAGATCAGGAGCGGGTTAAATTGTACCTTAAAAAAAAACTTACGGCTGTGTTTAGGTTCGGGATCGGGTTCAGTTTCCGGAGCACAGTACATAATAGAGCAGAGATACGCTATGTTATATGGATTACATTCACCTTAGGATCAGCGACTAGAACTTTATATCTCCGTAAAATCATCTACACAAAAAGTTTTAGCAGCAAATATGAAACCTGTCATTTCTAAACCAAAGTGGTGAGAAACCAAAAAAAATAAATGTTTGTACAGTTTTATCATGATTTACAAATTTTGCAAATGAATATCAGGAAGACTGGGGTAACACCATCAAAGTGCTGTATCAAAGGGGTAGGTCATGTACCAGCAAAGGGGTGTGTCCTGTACCACCAAAGGGGAGTGTCTTATGAATAGCTCCACCTGTGGGTGTGTCTTGTCCTGTCATGAAAATTATTTCTCAATAACAATGGCAGCATCAGTATTTATTGATTGCTAAATAGTTAGTGAATTTCTAAATTCTGTCCTCAAACCGCAATGACTTTGGCAACTGAGTAAGAAGACTGCCAATGCTTTGAGGAGTCAGGGAGAACACCTACTCTTCAGGGATATCACACACTCTTCAGGGTGTCAGGGATATTGCCAACATGCCATGGAGATCAGCCACTCTTTAGGGAGTCTCAGGGAGAGTTGGCAACTATGAGTTACATTATATGACCATTTACTAGCTGGATGTGAAAATCTAAAGCCAGATTTGAACAGTCCATAAATATTAGTACAAATTATTAATAATAATAATAATAATAATAATAATAATAATAATAATGGGCCATATTCAGAGAGCCGTTTCCTTAAAGGTACGCAATTATACGCCATGACACTCCCCTCTCTCGGCTGTGCTGTCGGTGACTTCCGCCTCCATAGACCACTTGTAACTTTCCGTGAGTAGTTCCGTGGGTATCGTGTACGTGCGATTCATGTTAGGCGCCAACATTCCTTCATTTAAATGCCTTCCCCCGCCCATTTTTATTTAAATTCTCCCGTGTGTATTTTTGCGTTGCAAATCCGGACGTATGTACCCAAGTGCGATTCACAAGTCCGTCCGTAAGGCACTTCCGAGCGGATAATCTACGTAAAAAAGTTACTACGGATGCGCAGTTGAAACGTACCTAAAAAAACTGCACGGAACTCGCCGTGAAAACGGATCTCTGACTACGGCCCAATAATAATAATCAAAAAGATTCCAAACATACCGGGATCTGTTATTGGTAAATCATGCAAAACAGAGACTAATGCAATTTGTTTCCAGAGGATAGAGAATAATAAATTCTGCACACATGATATGCTCTTTCCATAGAGCTTGCATGACAAGTAAGGTGAATATTATTTATAGAGCGGAGTCCGTGGACTGTTTTTGCAGCTGATGAAGTATAAGGGAATTTCGTAAATGTGCTAATGAAACTAAATCAGAGAAGAAAACTGAACACTTGTGTTTTGTAATGATGCATGAACTGAATTCTCTGTTACTGCTCCTAATAACAGAGTGAAAGGAAACAGATGTTAATGAAGCCTATAAAGGCCTCGGAGTGAAAGCTCTTAATAACAACAGTTAACACCAGCGCCAAATTAAGTCCAAGGTGGCAAGAATGGTATGATTCCATACAATGAGTCAAAGGGAAAAATATCCCGGGAAACTGCTTATTAACCAGTAGCTAACAATGCTTAGAGACGTAAGCGTCTACAGCAGAAAATGCGGCTAATCATATATTTATACAAGTGTGTGACTAATGTTTATGCATTTCACAGTTAGAATGGAAGGTTAGATACTGGGTAATAAGCAGCAGTTTACCCTGACCTTGCAAACACCCGTTGATTGGCCTATAAATGAATTCAAGAAACCACCATTTTGTGTGAGACCAACACATGGGTGGATTTAAAGTGAGTGCTGCAGTATCGAGAGCTGGTCTTACAGACATGCAGACAGTGAGAGTTGCATGCAGTGATACCGATGTCTCTGCATGTGTGAAAGAGGGTGGGGCTATGAAGGGTGGCGTGGCTTAATGCTCAACATGTGTCTACATTACTTGTTCATATAGGGCCTGATCGGGATGCAGTCGCCGCCTCGAATATGCTGTTTCCGAAATAGAAAACCAAGTTACATATGCATGGAGATCCGATGCATAACATCCTATTCTACCATGATCATTGCATTTACTTCCTTTGTTATTACTCCCTGCTTCTATGTTTTATAAGACTTTGGTTCGATCACATGACCTGCTTTCCAACACTTCCTGGTTTTGTCAATCAGGTGTGTGCCACCTCACTTCCTGTTTCTGGTGATCATGTGACTTCTCTCCCTATTTAAACCCTCTTCTCACTGCTTCCTGTGTCAGAGCAACAGCTCTGCTGCTACAATGTCCTTGAGTTTCCTCGTGTGTTCCTGACTCCTAGGACTTTTGTGCTTCATTGTGCCCTGGCTATTCTTGTACAGTGTCCCTGTGATTCCTGTTGCTTCCTGGATTCCTCATCTTTCTGCTAACTCTTGGTTTCCTGTATATTGCTGCCTAGCACTCCACCATTTTGCATTCATCCTGCATCTCGTTCTCTGTCCTCTGCACTCAGACCCCAGCACTGTCCAGAGTGCAGAGTGCAGAGTGCAGTTATATGCTACTGGCCTGCTGCCAAGCCCATCTCCACAATCAGGGGCTTTGGTGAAAACTCAGTGAAACTTTGGTGAAAGGGTCTGTCCCTCTGTTCAGTGCATGTAATGTGGCTGATGTGCATGTGTGAAGCAATAGCAGTGGTACGCAGCCCTGGTCCGGCACTTTTACTGCTGGCACGCCCCTGCCTTGCACATCTCATGCATGATTTTTTACTAGACTGAGAACTTCAGATGGGGAGAAATTAGACTGTACTCAATTTTAGGGAGGTAGGCCTAAATAAGTTGAGGTTTAGTTCTAATAGCCCAATGTAAAACCAAAAATAAGACATAGCATCATTTCCTTGAGTCTTAAAAGTTTTAGATTGCAGATATTATTGCCCTATTGACCTCTGCTGCCATTGTTAGTACATTAAACAAATTGATTACATACAACTTAGAATCTCTCCAGTTTTCCTCATCTATGCTATGGGCATTTACGGAACAAAATATTACAAAATACGAAATATAAAATGTTAAGTTCAATAAGTATTAGACCCACTCTGTGTACAACTAATAAAGTTTACATGGAAAATTTGTGGAATACAGAGATAATTACTTTATATACTTGTGTATAAGGCGAGTTTTTCAGCACATTTTTTATGCTGAAAAAATCCCCCTCGGCTTATACTCGAGTGAGGGTCCCATTGAACTTACCTTTGCTGTCCCTCCGGCGTGCACTTTTTCTGAAGGACATTGAATGGGTGGTGTCAGCTTCATTGTCTGATCTCTGCAGGAAGCCAGTAACTGCTAATTGGTAAGTAAACAATGGTTTAATGATTCCCTATTCAAATTTCCCCAGCAGTTGGGCCTGCCATGCATGCAATTTCGGGAAAGGTTTTACTGAGCACAACTCACGCGTCTTATTATGATAGAAGGATTCTGTTTCATTATTGCAAGAAAAAGTCAAGAGAAGATGGAAAGCTTTACCAGTACATAGGTAAAATGGACACATAATAACAAGGCAGATTGTGAAAACCTCCGGTAAAGTGCTCTATGACAGATTGAAATGGAAACAAGTCATTTGGAGCGATAATGTGACATTGTAAGTCAAACTGTTGAAGGTAAACTGTTTCAGTAAATACAGACTCTTCTTTCTGACCTCTGAACCATTGCTCAAAATCCATTTCATCGTGTCCAGAGAGAGATTTCAATTCATCACCGTATAAATCAGTATTCCAAAGGCCGAGAGCAAGTTTCTGACACCACAGGACAGCAGCAAGAGAGAGATATCAAAACTTTCTTCACAACTCTTCATCTCTTGGATGCAAAAGTATTGATACTACGGCAAAGGATCCGACAGTTCCTCTCCCCATTGTCAAGTCAACTATAGCATGAAACCAAACATTGGGGAAGGAAGGTCTTCGTTCTTCAGTCTAACATTACAATTTCTAACAGAATTTAAAGAAAATACTGGACAGATGAAACTGATTTTCAGCAATGTATTTTTGAGAGGTCGAAATACAGCGCTTATGCAATCTACATACAGAAATGGTACGTAGAGAGCGTAAATAAGCTACTAAGAACAACACAAAGGTAATACACATATACAAGGTGAACATATAGTAAATGTAAAATATACTTATTATACAAGTTGATCTTCAGAGAGAGTCCAATATGGAGTGTTTTCTATTTCAGACAAGCAGCAAGTGACTCTGCGTGTTTGAAATCCTCTTGTCTGTGTGATCAGTATACATATGTAAATTGGAATTTCAGGCACTGAGTTTGGGGGATGTGGCTGGGGGAAAGGAGGCACTTACTTTGCACAAAACCTAACATTTTATCCAACTGAATATTCTTCAACAGATGTGCTAAATATGAGGGCACTAAAATGCCAGTTTCCTGCTGCACCCAGCATGGTTACACTAGCAGGACCCTACCTTAAGAGTTATGCACCATCCCCACATGAAATGGGGTGGTTTGGAAATCTGGAATGAAGTAAGCCCTTACTCTACAATTTATACCCCTCCCTTCTCCCACAGATAGAAAGCGTTTCCACTTCCCGCTCTGTCACGCTGCATCCTCAGGAGTAAGACCAGCATGAATCTGAATTTTCTGGACTCCTGCTAATGTAGCGTTTATGCATGTGTCGCATTGCCAAAAAAAGGTCTGAACCACGCGGTTGGAAAACGCCCCTTTGTAGTAAATCAGGATTCAGTCTCATGCTCCTAAATCAGTAAACAACCAACACGTAAACCACAAGAATAAATAAAATAATCAAATAATAATAAAAACAAATAGATATTACTGATTCAAACTGGATGGATAATAGAATATAGAGAATATAAGCTGTAAGGAACAATCATTTGTTTTGTAGAGAAAATCTAATGACCTTCACTTGAAGCAAGTGTTGTATATCACTATAATAAACATATTTTTTCATGGAGTTGGAGAACATTAAATGCAAGGAAAAAAAATTCAATTTGAACTGAGTTAATGACAATCACAATACTGACAAACGTTCCTGATATACTAAAATGTAAAATACGTAAAACTCAAAAGTACAAACAAACATGTTCTGGTATTATTCGCCCTTTTTCACAGCCAGGAGATGGAACTGTCACACGATATACAGAAGATATATGCAGGCGAGCAGTTAGATTCTTCTTTGTTGTATAACATGCCCAATATTTTATGCTCCTACCTCCTCCAGGTGAACGAGGAACGTTACATTCTGCCCATGCTGGATTCCCAGTTTGCCATCGCTGGTGGTGATCTGAAGACCTTGGGGAGCTTTGCCGGAGCACGGCTGGGGTTTGGCTGAATACTGCTCTCGTAACCCATCGGTGCAGTTATTTGACACAATCCGGCGATATCTAAAAGATCGTAGACTTCCCGTTACAGCACTTAACTAAAGTTCAATATCTCATGGATTGTAAATAAATGCATTATATTTGTACATATAGAACCGTATTCACACATAAGAAAGCACCTATCTTAATACTTCCTCCCTCATCACCTCCCCCTTTTTTAAGAACTTAGGGCACTTAAAAAAGAGAATACAAATGGTATTTCCCCTCCCCCACCCTCTCCGGCTCCTTACCATATCTCCCCCCTTCCACTCTTATTAAATCCTCCCTGAGACTGCTATGGCCGTGCCTCTTTCCTCTACCTAAAGTACCGAAATGACACGTAGAATGCATAAATGAGCTACTAGGCATGCACCATTTAAGTTTCTATTTGCTCCAAGCTATATGTGTTACTTCCTCTAGTCTTTGTACGTTGTGTGACACAGGCCATGCCCCATTTTTGTTTCTATGTGTTTATATCACCCTGGAGAGATGGCCTCCAGAAATGAACACAACTGATGATCTGCAAGCATTTCTTTTGCTTTTCTCTATGTTTTATTATTTTATACAAATAATAATAATACACTTTTATGTAAATCTAATGTTTAACAGTCCAACAATGAAACAGAACTAAATGCAACAATGAAACACAAACAATGTAACACAACTACATTAAGTAAAATAATATAACACAAGTTACAGAAGTTGTAGTAGTTTTACAATTGAACATCAAAATTTCTGTTATTTTATACCACATATTATATTTCTTTTTACAACAGGATAAACTCATCACAAGTAACCTGGACAATGGGTTTAATGAACCCTCTTTGGGGGGAAGACCTTACCCGCTGCTCTTTAGGTAGCTTTGCCCTTGACCACAGTCCTTAAAGATGGACGATGGATTAAACCAGAAGGCGGGGGTGCATTGGTTCTTCCCGTGTCTCTCGTAGCCATAGTCACTGAAACAAACAAACAAAAAAAATCCCTGGAAATATCTGTATGGAGGACTGTTTAAACGTGGGCGGTTTGCTTACAGTAGAGGCAATCATATTGCGGGCTAATATTTTAATATTATCAGACTATAAACTCTAAGGGACAGATTTACTAAGCTGCAGGTTTGGAAAAGTGAAGATGTTGCCCATAGCAACCAATCAGATTTTATTTGACATTCTCTAGTATGTAAAAAGAAAGTGAGAGCTAGAATCTAAGGGGCCTATTGTAAAAACATGGTTTTACCAGAAAACGTCCAAAAATGTCTATTTAATAAATTGCAAGGGTTATGTCTACACAGGGGCAATTTAAGAAGTAAGGGGGCCAGTGTGCTGGATTTGCACATGGGCCCCCCTTCCCTTACCTGAGACAGGACTGTCCAGATTTGCGGGCTGAAAAGGGGGCGGTGCTTAATGGTGCTGTAAGCCCCACCCCTTTTTGGGACAGTCCCACCGCAGGGGAAGGGGGACTAATTTGGCATCTATTTCTTCCCTCCGGAAGATATTAGAGGGGAAAAATAGATGCTGAATGGCCCCCCTTCCCCTGCCAACCCAGGGTGCAGGATGCATGCCACAGGGCCCCCTGTTCTGAGGGGCCCGTGTGCACTGCACACCCTGCACCCATTATAGATACGCCAATGTGTCTACAATATTGGGCCACCGGCATGTCTAGATGCTAGGGTTCTGGTGCTAGGATCCAGAGCTTTGTTCTGGATGGGCTCATGTGCAGGAACACACCCTTACTGTAAATGGACCATGGTACTTTACCCCTTCCCTTCCCATAACGCCTCCACGATCTCAGACAGTCAATGCTGAGTGGAAACATGAAATAATCTACGCTATGCTATTGGACATGCATAGACCCAGCATCTAGAGACTGAGGAACAAAACAACCACAGACTATACTGAAATCTCACCCTGAGATCGTCTCTCTCTCCCTGTAATACGCGGCATTCTACTGAATTCTAGTTTAGCTTTTCATTGTGAAGCCTGCTTGCAGGCGACATGGTAATTAAAAAATGTTCACTAAATGTACTTTATTCAGTGAAAGACTGCCATTAATATTTCATAAAATTAAAAACATCTTTGTCTGCCCTGAAGGACGACTTCTGTTCATTACAGCTGTATAAACCCATATTGCACTGAACACTGCTCTGTAATCACATCTTCCTCTATGTCCACGGCATAGAAGGGAATACAGAGCTAGTTATACCTTCTATTACATGCATGATGGATTAGAGCAAACCCTGGGTTATTGTTACAGATAATAGGTGTAACCTGCCAGTGATGTACTGTGTCCAATGTTACATATTAAACATGTAATAGGTTTGAAAATAACAAGCCATGGACGTACTGGCTGGAAAGTTACAAATTAAACGTGTAATAGAGTCGAAATAGCTTATATGTGCATAGAAAACTTATTTTTATTGGATGGGATAAGATGGTATAGGAGTAGAGAATAGAAATGACATGTTTTGGTAATCTGTGAGAGGGTCGGCAAGGGACCAGAACAGAAGGGCAGAAGGGCATCATGCAGGATATAGAAGTACAGTTGTTCTCAGTTAAACCTTTCCCAAACACAGGGAAAATTCTGCCATACATGGTGAGAAATTGCATGCACGGTGGGCCCATCTGCTGGGGAAAGTTGAATAGGGATCTCCCTACAGGGATCAGAAAATGGAGCTGACCTCACCCATTTAATGCCCTACAGAAAGAGTGAGTAACTCATCCTGTGAATTGAAGAGGTGATGTCAGCTCCATTATCTGATCTCTGCACGAAGCCAGCAGCTGCTAAATAGTAAATGAAGTTTTAATGAGCTTCAATCTAGTATCCCCACTGTATTGCAAAATAAGAACATTGGCTGAGAAATCTAAACCCAGCTATAATCTTGATGGGAAGCATTGACGCCATATCCAGTAGTAGGCCTGGGTCTTTTTCAGATCACTGATCAGGCTGAATCGGTCACTTTGGCTCGCCATGCGATCTTTGTCTCATGAGGTTTTAGTGAGCCAATTGCGACCTGAATCGTCATTAGCTCGTCGAGAAGGAAGTGGCCAGTAAAAGCCAAAGAAAGCAGCTGGAAGATTGTCACATCAGAGAGACAAGATCAAGATCAAAGTGGTACCTTAACCTTAAGCTGTGGCGGGTCTGCTTCTGTTGTAGGCCGCGCAAGCCCAGACAAGACGCAGAATACAACATTGATCACCACTGCAGCTACACTTAGTGCTTTAAAGGCAGCATGAACCAAAGGTCTAAAGTTCCATTATTATTAAGATTGTAGTTTTCCTTATTATAGGTTTATAAAACACGTAATGATATAAAGAGGGGATAAATAAATAATCAGATATATAGAAACAAAGGGTAAAGAGTATGCTGTTCATGAGATCTTGCAAGTGAAACAGGAGAAGTGAGAGGAGATAGAGAGGGATATGAGGGTGTATTAGTGGGTACAGGGCAAGCTCTAATAAGAAGATAAACCTCCTGCAAGTCAATGATGTTTGAAAGCTGTGTGAGAGTCTGGTGAGGCATAGTGGGGAATGGAATAAAAGCACAGAAGGAGTCTGGCTGAACTAGGTAAAATGAGAAGTATTTAGATGTTAATTAATGCATCCAATTCTGGGTCTACGTTCAACTCACCTTGTGCCCTAATTAGGCAATCCAGGCAGTCACCTTGGGCCTGATCCAGACCTACGCCGATGCGCTGTGCTTACTAAAGCACAGCGTATCGGCTGGCTGAACAAAATGAGAAGTATTTAGATGTTAATTAATGCATCCAATTCTGGGTCTACGTTCAACTCACCTTGTGCCCTAATTAGGCAAGGCAATCAGTCACCTTGGGCCTGATCCAGACCTACGCCGATGCGCTGTGCTTACTAAAGCACAGCGTATCGGCGTTCACTTTCCCCGACACTCCCCCTGTGCGGGCATATGGCCCCTTCCTTACGCCGGCTGAAGGCTACCCTAACTTCAGCCGGCGTAAGG
>WWET01002092.1:36055-65520 GCA_011038615.1 Limnodynastes dumerilii
TGTAGAGAGGGATATAACAGAAGGGGGTAATGTGCAATATGTAATGTAGAGAGGTATATAACAGAAGGGGGTAATGTGCAATATGTAATGTAGAGAGGTATATAACAGAAGGGGGTAATGTGCAATATGTAATGTAGAGAGGTATATAACAGAAGGGGGTAATGTGCAATATGTAATGTAGAGAGGGATATAACAGAAGGGGGTAATGTGCAATATGTAATGTAGAGAGGGATATAACAGAAGGGGGTAATGTGCAATATGTAGTGTAGAGAGGGATATAACAGAAAGGAGTAATATTCAATATATAGTGTAGAGAGGGATATAACAGAAGGGGGTAATGTGCAATATGTAGTGTAGAGAGTGACATGATTTGGGAATACTGGGGGGCTTGATACACATAGGGACACTGGGAGCTAGAGAGACATGATGGGGGGCTGGAGTGACATGATTTTGGAATACTGGGGGACATTTTTATTCCTGTGAATGGGTGGGTAGGGGCCCCTGTGCATTGCTTTGCACAGGGCCTACAATTCTGCTCAGACGGCCCTGTATATATGAGAACATCGTCAGACAGACGACCCTCGTCCCACAACAAGGAGTCCATAACATGGAGCTCTCAGCTCTACTGGCACAACTGCATTGCTGTATGGATTAAAACTGATACTTTTAGTAGTGGCAAAAAAAAATATTATTATATATTATTTTGTTGCATCACATTTTTGTATGGGTTGATTTCATCTAAAGTCATTTGAATAAAATATATTTATGTATAATAGTTCATTATAAAGTTGCTCCAGGAGTCTGACCAAAAATGTGTATGAAACTCACCACTCAAAGTCCCAGTGTGAGCAGAGACAGGGTTCGGTGATCGTACGGAGATAGTCTTTTCCTAAGAGACACCTGGACCCCGGTCTTCGTTTTCGATAGGTTTTCCTCTCCCCCATCACACAGAAATCCCTCTTAAAAACACAGAAAGGAAAAAAACAAAAACAACAAAATGAGTGGTGAGCTGTGAGTATTTGTCAGTTTTGGTATGCAAAGAATATTTAAGAGGTGTCGTTATGTTATTGGATAGACAACTCTACAACACAAAGTTGCCTAATTCTCATTTCTTCCCCAAGGGAGATCTCAGAGGGAAGAAGTAGATTTCAGTATGGGGGAAAAGCAAATATGTTCTGAAGCTCGTCCCCTGTCTATCAGTCCCACGATCTGTGGTTTTACTAAGGATGGATCGTGGTTTGATGATACCATCAATGGCCGTGATTCTCAAATAGGCTCAGAAGGGAACTTGACATGAAGTCTCTTGACATGAGATGTTAGAAGGGGTTGGCCCTTCACATCCACATGCCGAAACCCTGCCACACAGGTGGGATTTGGCATGCTAATGAAGGAATTGGAATGATTGGAAGGATTGGGGAAGGAATGATTGGGGATAGGAAAATGAAGACACAGGGCTGGATTTTTACTTAAGAATAATGCTTCTTAAGTGCATAGTTATAAGAAAAGAGCTCTTAAAGACCGCACGTATGCAATCTACCTAACAAAATAAAAAGTAGATAGCGTAAAAGAGTTACTACACATGCGTAGTAGCTCTGTTCTTATAACTACGCACTTAAGAAGCATTATTCTTAAGTGAGAATCCGGCCTACAGATCTGTGCGGTACAGTAAAAGTAGAATTCTGGACATTTAAGTGTTCAGAGCTCTGCAAGAAGGAAGGGAGTGACAGGGGCATGCAATCCCCTCCTCCATGCTTACTGACAGAGCTCTGTGGGTATGTAAGTTGCATAGATATCTGAATCTGATCCAATAACATCATGCCCTGCCTTCTTCTGTGGCTCACTTTATTGATAGCAGGGTCGGCAGAATGCGGTCCGCGGGGTTATGTGAGACAGACGGAGAGTGGCCTGTCTCACTTCCTCTATTTAAACCCCTCACTGACATCAATTCCCTGTCAGAGCAGCAGGTAATCTTAGCCTGCTGACTAGTGTCCTCGAGCTCGCCCATGTTTTCTGGCTCCCTGGTTGTTGCTTGTGTTACACTCCTCAGTTCCAGTGTCTCATCATGTTCCAGTTGCCACTTGCTGGTATCTTCGGTTGTACCTCTATTAGAGTCCTGCTCCAGTGTTCCAGAATCATTGTTGTGTCTCCTGGTTCCAGCTCCATCCCCGTTATTGTATCCTTAAGCATCTTTGAAAATGACTTTGGACCGGTAAAACGCACTTCAGACCTTCTTAATAGACAGCTGGGTTGTCAAGCTCTTCAATTTATTACTGGTTTCCAGTGGTGATTATCCTATAAATTGCATATGCAGGAGCTGTCCATGAAGTCTGTGGAATGCTGAGATCATGACCTCTCTCATTTTTTACTATAGCCTCAGGAAGGGTGAGATAAAGGGTGAAGTATAGCCGTGAGGCTATTAGCTGTATTGATTAGGGCTAGTAACCTGTATCAATTAGAATAAGTGGGGTGTGAGCTGCACTTTCTTCGGCAGCTTTGTTTGTCAATATGAGCATTTACAATTCGCCTTGATGCTACTATCCCTCTTTTGTTTATTTGTGTTTATTCATGCTAATGTTGTCTGTGCAGCTGCACTTTTTTAAGAGCAGTAATAAAAAGTATGTTCTAACTTATTTTTGATCATAAAGTCTTTTGATGGTGCTTTATAAGTTTTGCACTCAAAATGGTTCGCTGTCACGTGTTTACCCCTCAATGTAGGTGTCAACATCTTTTTCCATCATCTGCTCTATTTAAACTCCTCACTGACATCACTTCCCTGTCAGAGCAATGGGTAATCTTAGCCTGCTGACTAGTGTCCCTGAACTTGCTCGTGTGTTTTGGCTCCCTGGTTCCTGCTTTTGTTACACTCCTCGGTTCCGGTTGCCACTCAATGGTATTTTCGGTTGCACTTCTATCACTGTCCAGCTCTAGTGTTCCAGCATCCCGGGTTTCTGCACTGCTGTGTCTCCTGGTTCCAGCTGCAGCCCTGCCATTGTATCCAACCTGAACCTTACCTGTAGCCAAGTCTATCCCTGCCATCAGGAGCTCTGGTGAATACCTAGCTTTGGGGTTAGACTCCACGAGTAACAGAAGCCCATGGAAGGTGGGCAAACTAAGAAGTCTGGATCCAAGTGGATGGTAGTAATGACTACAATGCACAACAGAAACTCTGCAGTATCTTTTAACAGAAGCGTACATCTTTGAATACGGCCACAATTGTGCTGGCTGTGCGTGCCCCTGTTTTTAACCTCAAATTGCATCTAAATCGCTCCGAAATCTGTATACATCCCTCTGTGAACTATACTGCCCATAATGGTGAAAATATCTGATGTAAATAAATGATAATAACAACCATTACTGTTCCCTGGAAACAGAAAACATTCTCTGAACCGATATTTCGCCTTTAATGTTAAGCGATGAGTGATACAGGGAGGAATATTCTGACACGCTGCGGTCAAGACGCTTTGATGTAATTCTGTGTTTTTCAGACCTATCAGGAAAGGTTAAATGAATATTTCACTAACGTAATCTCTTGGCTGCTGTAATAACATTTCTGTAAGAAAAGGAAGTGGGCGTAATCAATATAACGCTGATAAATGTACACCCTTCAGGGAAAACACCCCCGCGCCTTCTAATTGAGGTATAATTATGGACTTGCTACTTTCTTGTTTAGGTTACAGGTGGGATGTGAAGAGAATTTAATCCTTGGAGCAAAGAAAAGCTCAATAGTAGAAATTTTTCAAGGGAAATGAATTTGGGTAATGGAAAACTTGCTTATTTTATAACTTAAAGCAATGACAACTAAGAGACTAAATTTAAGTACACTTGATAAATACAAAAGGTATCCTTCTATACAGTATTATCTCCTTTTCAAAATCTCTCAGGATGGATAGCAGGTATGGCTGTTATATACAAATACAGTCGTGTCATGTAACGTTAGATAGAAAGAAGACGGTAGACTAATATCTACAATAGATGCAGGGTGTGCAATGCACATGGGTCCCTCAGAACAGGAGACCCAGGGCACACACTCTGCACCAAAAGTAAGTATGCATATATGCCAATGTGCGGGAAAGAGGTGCCACAGGGGGAGGGGAGGCGAGGGAGGGGGTGCCACGTGGGAGGGGGAGGGGTGCCACGGGGGTGAGGGGTAAAGGCACAATGGCCCCCTAACTTCTTAGAACGCCCCTGCTGGATTGGGTGTATTCATGACAACGCCCCCCCTCTCTGGCGCTCACCGCCAGAAGCTATGAGCATGCGAAAGAAAGGGGAGAGAGAAAGAGTGAGAGGGAGAGAGAGAAAGAAGGAGAGAGAAGGAGAGAGAGAGGGAGGGAGAGGGGGGCGAGAGAGAGAGAGAGAGAGAGAGAGAGAAAGAAGGAGAGAGGAGAGAGGGAGAGAGAGAGAGAGAGAAAGAAGGAGAGAGGAGAGAGGGAGAGAGAGAGAGAGATAACACCTACACTGTAATCTGACTAAGAGGGAACACCCAATTTGGATCTCAGCCACGCCCCTCTCTGGGAGGTTCCGCTGCTCTTATGTCTGGATGAGGGGAATGTGCTCTAATCTATTACAAATTATTTTGTAAAGTTGCAAATCTGGATCCTTTTTTTTACATGTGTGTTAAAGTTAAGGTAAGATTCAATGTACGGAAGTTCCGTACGTGGAAGGGGGGTGCACTAGCCTCTCACGTATGAAATACAGCATCGTGCTTAGCGTAAGCTCGCCTCCACGGAGGAGACTCATGAGCCCTGTGTGTACTTAGGTCTAGATTTGGTCCTTAAATATCTTTTCCTAACGTCTTCTCTAATCTAAACACTCTTTACAGAGAATACAAATAACATTTAGTGATTTCTATCCAATAATGTCAAAAGCAATTTCCCCATAGCGTCTCATTGTATCTATCCTTGCGTAATCGCTCTCAAAGTGACTTGAGTTGAGTGCGGTATAGCGGTTGCATTATGGCGTTCTCAGAAATCAGATAAGTTCTAAGTGCTTACGCTAAAGATTTTGCAATTTAAAAGCTTAGCTGACAGACTAATGGCATAAACAGACATATTATTCCAAGTACATTATTTTCGATATGGACATTGATTTTGACCTCAGTCCCTCACAAAAAAAATCTAATGAAAATTCATCATAGAAAAACTATGAACATTTATTTTAGAAATTGAATTGAATAAAAAAAATCCAGTGTAACAAAACTCATTAAAAAAAAGAAATAAAAGGCAAGAATGAAGGAAAGAAAAATGTTGACTGGAATGATTAACACTAATAGGACAAAATGAAATATACATTAACTCTATAAATACTAAATTCACAAGCAGAGATTTGGGTAAGAAACTAGGACGTCATCAAACGCAGGATTCTGCTGAGTGTTTAAAGTTCTGAACAGAAGATGGGTTCAGCCAAAAAACTTAGACGGTCACCTACAGGAGGAAAATACTGATTTTGAAGCAATGGAATGAATAGACGGATACGCTATGAATAATTCAGTATTTTCTGCGTGTCTCTTGATGCGTTTTTGCACTGTGCTTGGTCAGAAATGATATACACACAATGGCGTCCGATTCAGACCTAAATGCAACATAGCTGCACCCGCTAGTATTCTGAATAGCGTATCATAGGACGGAAGCAGGGCCATCTTTTCCATTGGGCACAATGGGCAGGTGCCCAGGGCCTCACGAGTTTTGGGGCCTTCAGCACTGCTGCCCAGCCCCAGCAGTCAAAGTATTTACAGACTGTGGCGCGTATTTATACCTAAGAGTGGTTAACTGGTACATAGATTGCGTAAATTACCTACAATGCATGCATAGTAGGTTAATTCGTAAATATACGCACCTAACAAGTAGGAGCTTCTTAGGTGTGAATATCCTAGATTTCCATTAGGGAGCTGGGGTAATCCCTGGCTGTATTTTTGGTTAAATATTTATTCCTGAGAATGGGGTGATACGGGCCTCTATGCATGGCTTTGCCCAGAGCCTACAATCCTGTTAAGATGGCCCTGGACGGAAGGGGTGAAGCACATAGTCATCGTACAGTAAAGGTGTGCTCATGCAAGTGCATCCGACCAGACGAAAATAAACACTGATTACTTCAAAACATTTGCACCAGCTCCAGCTCCTGTCTAAATCCAGCGGCTGACAATACACAACTTATGTTGAAACGCGTGCATTAGAATTTTATACTTTAAACGCAATACAAAAGGTCAGAAATCACAGCTGAAGTAATAACATTATTTATAAATACATTTCAAAAAAATTGTTTAGAACTTTTTATTTGTATATTTTTTATATTATTTTTATGTATTGCAACAGAAGTGTTCACACCAATAATAACTTCCATTTACAGTGTACCCAACGGTGTATTCTCCTGCACTTGCTCAGTGTACACTGTTATGTTTCTGCTTTGAGCTTGGCTACTTTGTACCCGTTTGTTACATGCCATGTATAGGCATAGGCATCCGGAGGTACAATTGTGCATGATGCCTTTGAATCGCTGCTTGTGTTGTCAGCCTCTTCTATCAGGCAGCGGCCCTGCCCAGTCCCGCCACCATGGCTCCCCCTAGTACCACCTTTGCAGATTTGGCCCTGCCTTCTCGTTATGGGGCATGAGCCTGCCACCTTCAACCCAAGAAGCCAGCCCAAGCACCACCCAGTTTCATTTTATTTTATTATAAACCCCACCCCTTCTGCAGACCACAAATCAGGGCCGTCCCGCCAAAATAGGGACAGTTAAGAAGTATGATGTACACGGATCTAATTAGGTCCAGTTTAGGGTAATAAAGAAGTGAAATACAGAGGGTTAAACTGCACAAGGATGAAGTGCATCAAATCTGCAGAATTAAAATACACTTCTACACTGCAGCCACACACAGGACTAATGAACAGGGGGCTTGGAATGTGGGAAGCTGGACAGGTAATTATATTTTGTCGCTGTTTTACTTCCACGGAGAACAAACACACAGAGCAGTTATTTTTTTTTTTCCTCCCAAAATAGCCCGAGCAGCAGACCAGCGCTCACAATGCCAGCTGGGGACACACTAATGGCTTATGTACTAATCAAGAGGACAGGGAGAAAAATCTGGGGCAGCGGAATATAAAAACAACAAAAATAATACTTACAATAAATAATTAAAATAAATGATAATGTTAATATTATTTAAAAAATAATTACATATAATAATAAAAAATTATAATAAGGATAATATTGATGAAATAAACTCTTGCCCCCTCTAACTGAAATTATTCTAATAATAATAATAATAATAATAATAATAATAATGATAAAGGAAGAGGTGTAATAGAACATGAGGGAATGTGTATATACTGGAGGGTGACAGGTACAGGAGGGGACATTATATAAAGGAAGAGGTGTAATAGAACACGAGGACATGTGTATATACTGGAGGGTGACAGGTACAGGAGAGGACATTATATGAAGGAAGAGGTGTAATAGAACACGAGGACATGAATATAAACTGGAGGGTGACAGGTACAGGAGGGGGCATTATATAAAGGAAGAGGTGTAATAGAACACGAGGACATGAATACATACTGGAGGGTGACAGGTACAGGAGGGGGCATTATATAAAGGAAGAGGTGTAATAGAACACGAGGACATGAATACATACTGGAGGGTGGTATATTCAGAGGAAATGTGCAGAAAAATGACTTTACTGAGAGGGTGATAGATAATTGGAATAATCTCCCATCTGAGGGGGTAGAGGTGACACAAGAGAACAGTGTAAACATGCTTGGGATAAATATAAGAAGATCCTAAATCTCAAACTAAATTGAGGGTAAATAGGGTCTAGGGTCAGAATAGTTTTAAATTAACAACTGGGCAGACTGGATGGGCCGTGTCGTCACTTTCTATGTTTCTATGGGCTCTATTTATAGAGCCTCCTCTAAATGTAATGAACGATAGTGCTCCAGGCTCGCTTATCATCGCAGCGAGCCTGGACACATCGTTCCAGGAATTTATACAGATGCCCCTTCGTTTAGCAGGACCACAATGTCCTGCGATAGAAGGGGCAGCATCGTCAGTTTCATTCGTAATAAAGCTCAACGATGCTGTCAAATTGTTGCACATGCGCCATTTGCTGTTGGCGCATGCGCAGAAAGAACAGACCCTGGCTCTTTAGTCTGGAGGTAAAACTGCTTTACTCCACCCCCCTGCAAATGTGATTGGTGCACAAGACGGGTAAGTGGCATAAAGAATCATGCTGATTCCTTCATGCTTTTCTTTTGCAAACTCCCTGAACCACCTATGTTTTTCCCCCATTTCCCCCATTGATCCACTGAAGCTCCAATGAAAACAGAATGAAGATTGAGACATATAAAATTAATAATATATATATATCTTGTACACCAATCACATTTGTAGGGGGGCGGAGTAAAGCAGTCTATAGCAGCGAATGAAAACTCCCTGAAAACTGCTCATAAAGCCTGAGCTGGCGTTAGGTTCACGCTGGGAGCAGAGTGACAAACTCCGCTTCCCGGCTGTATAAATATGAGGAAGCGCCGTCCCGCATTGTGAAGAGCGGGCCAGCGAGACAATTTGAAAGTGACCTGCATTGCCATGGAAACCATAGTTTCCACTGGCGATGCATCATCTATAAATAGTAAAGACTTCATTTTGAAGCGATAGTGGCAGTTTCCTACCAGTATCCCTTAAAATGAAGTGTATAAATAGAGCCCTATGTCCTCTCCCCTCTGGATCAGGTCCTCTATGTGTAACTGTGTGTCTTTTCGTCGTCATGTTAATCTACCTGCATTGTTTAAAAAAAGTAAGATGTGATTTTTAGAAGGACAGCTCAATAAAAAGGTTGATTATTTATTGATCATAAGTTGTAGAAGGAAATATAATGATACCTGATTATGTAAATGCCAGTTTTCAAAGTCATTCTCGCTACACTTCCGTCCAAAAATCGATTTATAGTCCACCTTCACCAGCTGCCACTCTGACAGAAGACTGAAGTGTCCAAAAACCCTGTGTAAACAGACACAGACAAAAAAAAGTTAAGCTCTAAAGACATTTTTGTATTTATGAAGTGCAGCTGCCATTGTTATCATAAATCAGAACGAAAGTTTTGTTTGAGAAGCCGATGCCCTGACTTGTAGGCTATAAAGTTCTTTATATTCTAGCCTCCAGAGGATGGGGAGGACTGAGGATCGATATTACGCTCGTATCCAGCAGTCTAATAGAAGCAGATGTCCGTTAGTTCCTAATCCTGGTAGATCTGAAGATGACAACAGCGGAGAATACAAAGCATTGGCCAGATTAGCCCGTGTGAGAATGCATCCTCCCCAGGAGAAAAATTTGCTCTTTGGAAAATGTAAACAGGGAAAAGTATTCAGAAAACGCTACTTTATACTGCAAAGGCTGCCTGGAATCGCGACGACATGTCCGAGCAATTCATAATCCTATAAAACCATATAATAACTTTAAAGGGACATTGAGGTGGCTCAGTGAGTAGCACTTGTGCCTCACAGCAATGAGGTCATGAGTTCGATTCCCAGACTAGGCCTTTTCTGTGTGGAGTTTGTATGTTCTTCCCGTCTGCGTGGGTGTTATCTGGTATCCTCCCACACACCAAAAACATGCTGGTAGGTTAATTAGCTGCTGAATAAATTAAGCCTAATATCTGTGTCTGTCTGTGTGTGTATGTTTGTGTTATGGACCTTAGAATGTAGCTCCAATGGGTCAGGGACTGGTGTATTCTCTGTAAAGTGCTATGTAACTTGATAACCCTATATAATACCTCTTAATAAATAATAACAAATTAATAAAAAAAAACACTGCAAAGGCTTCTGGGTAAAGAGTGTTAAATTATTAAAAACTAAGCATATGGTACATGACAAAAGAGCCATGGTTAGAGTTAATATTAAAAACTAAGTTACTGGTACCAGTTTGCTCAGTTACATCTTTCCCCAAAACAGGGAAAAGTCAGCCATACAAGTCTGCGTGAAATGGCGGTAAAAAGTCTGTGTGAAATTGCATGCATAGCAGGCCCACCTGCTGGGGAATGTTGAATGGAGCATCAAAAATCAATAAAATTTGTTTACTTACCATTTAGCAGCTACTGACTTCCAGCAGAGATCAGCCAATGACGCTGAGGTCACACATTTAATGTCCTTAAGACAGAGTGTATGACTCATGTTGTGAATTGAATGGATGATGTCAGCTCCATTGTCATATTTCTGCAGGAGCCAGTAGCTGCTAAATGGTAAGTAAACCAAGTTTTAATGATTTACCAATGGGCTTCAATCTAGTTTTACCACCATGTCGCGAAAGAAGCATCATGGCTGAGAAAGCTTTATCTGGGGCCAGACAACTGTAGACTTACAGTATATGTATTCTATATTGTGTCATCTTCAGAGTTGGCTGTACCCTAAGTATTTTTAAAAACTATCTTCTTTTAACTCTTCACCAGCAGATTTCTATGTATCAGATGTTTCACTATACATTTAAATAAAAACGCTAATTAAATAAATAGTCATGTAATTGTAGTTTACACCCTAAATGCTGCATTATTTATGGGGCAACCTACAATTAAGTACTGATGATGGCTGGTAGATGTGTCTATAGGTCCAATGAAAAAACTGGTGCAAAATAAACACATGTTAGATGTTTGTGTTGACAAGTGTTTACAGTACTTATCCACACTGCGATATCTGACCATGAGATATCAAATTTGTGCGAATAAACTTAATTAAACTTTATTCTTTGACTTTGTTTTTATTGTATTTTTTTTTTAATCTCTACTAGGTGGTTTCCATTTTTGTAATGATTCTGTATATTCTCCATATATGGAGAGCTTCTGTGGCTCGTAAAGGGGAAAAATGACTCTAAATTCCCCCAGAAAGGAAACCTGTGTTGGTCAGTATTACCACTTGATAAATGAGTTCCAATTTGACATTCTTTTATTTCATTCTTTAGGATCTCTGTGCATGAACAGGGCTTTTGATAAATTTGTCCCTTAGTATGTTCCACTTTCTAATCTACAATGCAGTTATTATATTCTACGAAGCCTATACGCGCTCATTAACATAAATCTTATATTTCTCACATAAGTTATTACTCGGTTGCTGTAAAGAGGCATTTCAACACATCAGATAGATGAATTAATCATTTAAATTACAGAATGCAAGACGGAGTTTCTTTGTAACATGTACATTGGTGGCGTTTTAATCTAGGGAAGGTCAGCGTCTCCTACTAATATCACTATGACAACCTGTGATGAAACATCAAGGTAAATGTGCACAGGATAGGACGAAAAGAGAGCAGAAAAATGATATTATGAGCATTCCACAGATGATTCTGAATAATAACCTCTGTGCATGAAGGTAACGCTGAGAGATATTGATAAAGAAATCGCATGTCAGTTTTATTAATCTAAAACACAAACAGCTCAAAGCTTCACATCCCAACAAAGACTACAACGCATTCAGTGGAAGAGTGCAGTGTGCATGTATGTGGGGAATAGTGCAGTGTGCATGTATCTGGGGAATAGTGCAGTGTGCATGTATCTGGGGAAAAGTGCAGTGTGCATGTATCTGGGGAATAGTGCAGTGTGCATGTATCTGGGGAATAGTACAGTCTGTTGTGCATGTATCTGGGGAATAGTGCAGTGTGCATGTATCTGGGGAATAGTGCAGTGTATCTGGGGAATAGTGCAGTGTGCATGTATCTGGGGAAGAGTGCAGTGTGTATGTATCTGGGGAATAGTGCAGTGTGTATGTATATGGGGTAGAGAGAGATGTATCTGGGGAATAGTGCAGTGTATCTGGGGAATAGTGCAGTGTGCATGTATCTGGGGAATAGTGCAGTGTATCTGGGGAATAGTGCAGTGTGCATGTATCTGGGGAATAGTGCAGTGTATCTGGGGAATAGTGCAGTGTGCATGTATCTGGGGAATAGTGCAGTGTATCTGGGGAATAGTGCAGTGTGCATGTATCTGGGGAATAGTGCAGTGTATCTGGGGAATAGTGCAGTGTGCATGTATCTGGGGAATAGTGCAGTGTATCTGGGGAATAGTGCAGTGTGCATGTATCTGGGGAATAGTGCAGTGTATCTGGGGAATAGTGCAGTGTGCATGTATCTGGGGAATAGTGCAGTGTATCTGGGGAATAGTGCAGTGTGCATGTATCTGGGGAATAGTGCAGTGTATCTGGGGAATAGTGCAGTGTGCATGTATCTGGGGAATAGTGCAGTGTATCTGGGGAATAGTGCAGTGTGCATGTATCTGGGGAATAGTGCAGTGTATCTGGGGAATAGTGCAGTGTGCATGTATCTGGGGAATAGTGCAGTGTATCTGGGGAATAGTGCAGTGTGCATGTATCTGGGGAATAGTGCAGTGTATCTGGGGAATAGTGCAGTGTGCATGTATCTGGGGAATAGTGCAGTGTATCTGGGGAATAGTGCAGTGTGCATGTATCTGGGGAATAGTGCAGTGTATCTGGGGAATAGTGCAGTGTGCATGTATCTGGGGAATAGTGCAGTGTATCTGGGGAATAGTGCAGTGTGCATGTATCTGGGGAATAGTGCAGTGTATCTGGGGAATAGTGCAGTGTGCATGTATCTGGGGAATAGTGCAGTGTATCTGGGGAATAGTGCAGTGTGCATGTATCTGGGGAATAGTGCAGTGTATCTGGGGAATAGTGCAGTGTGCATGTATCTGGGGAATAGTGCAGTGTATCTGGGGAATAGTGCAGTGTGCATGTATCTGGGGAATAGTGCAGTGTATCTGGGGAATAGTGCAGTGTGCATGTATCTGGGGAATAGTGCAGTGTATCTGGGGAATAGTGCAGTGTGCATGTATCTGGGGAATAGTGCAGTGTATCTGGGGAATAGTGCAGTGTGCATGTATCTGGGGAATAGTGCAGTGTATCTGGGGAATAGTGCAGTGTGCATGTATCTGGGGAATAGTGCAGTGTATCTGGGGAATAGTGCAGTGTGCATGTATCTGGGGAATAGTGCAGTGTATCTGGGGAATAGTGCAGTGTGCATGTATCTGGGGAATAGTGCAGTGTATCTGGGGAATAGTGCAGTGTGCATGTATCTGGGGAATAGTGCAGTGTATCTGGGGAATAGTGCAGTGTGCATGTATCTGGGGAATAGTGCAGTGTATCTGGGGAATAGTGCAGTGTGCATGTATCTGGGGAATAGTGCAGTGTATCTGGGGAATAGTGCAGTGTGCATGTATCTGGGGAATAGTGCAGTGTATCTGGGGAATAGTGCAGTGTGCATGTATCTGGGGAATAGTGCAGTGTATCTGGGGAATAGTGCAGTGTGCATGTATCTGGGGAATAGTGCAGTGTATCTGGGGAATAGTGCAGTGTGCATGTATCTGGGGAATAGTGCAGTGTATCTGGGGAATAGTGCAGTGTGCATGTATCTGGGGAATAGTGCAGTGTATCTGGGGAATAGTGCAGTGTGCATGTATCTGGGGAATAGTGCAGTGTATCTGGGGAATAGTGCAGTGTGCATGTATCTGGGGAATAGTGCAGTGTATCTGGGGAATAGTGCAGTGTGCATGTATCTGGGGAATAGTGCAGTGTATCTGGGGAATAGTGCAGTGTGCATGTATCTGGGGAATAGTGCAGTGTATCTGGGGAATAGTGCAGTGTGCATGTATCTGGGGAATAGTGCAGTGTATCTGGGGAATAGTGCAGTGTGCATGTATCTGGGGAATAGTGCAGTGTATCTGGGGAATAGTGCAGTGTGCATGTATCTGGGGAATAGTGCAGTGTATCTGGGGAATAGTGCAGTGTGCATGTATCTGGGGAATAGTGCAGTGTATCTGGGGAATAGTGCAGTGTGCATGTATCTGGGGAATAGTGCAGTGTATCTGGGGAATAGTGCAGTGTGCATGTATCTGGGGAATAGTGCAGTGTATCTGGGGAATAGTGCAGTGTGCATGTATCTGGGGAATAGTGCAGTGTATCTGGGGAATAGTGCAGTGTGCATGTATCTGGGGAATAGTGCAGTGTATCTGGGGAATAGTGCAGTGTGCATGTATCTGGGGAATAGTGCAGTGTATCTGGGGAATAGTGCAGTGTGCATGTATCTGGGGAATAGTGCAGTGTATCTGGGGAATAGTGCAGTGTGCATGTATCTGGGGAATAGTGCAGTGTATCTGGGGAATAGTGCAGTGTGCATGTATCTGGGGAATAGTGCAGTGTATCTGGGGAATAGTGCAGTGTGCATGTATCTGGGGAATAGTGCAGTGTATCTGGGGAATAGTGCAGTGTGCATGTATCTGGGGAATAGTGCAGTGTATCTGGGGAATAGTGCAGTGTGCATGTATCTGGGGAATAGTGCAGTGTATCTGGGGAATAGTGCAGTGTGCATGTATCTGGGGAATAGTGCAGTGTATCTGGGGAATAGTGCAGTGTGCATGTATCTGGGGAATAGTGCAGTGTATCTGGGGAATAGTGCAGTGTGCATGTATCTGGGGAATAGTGCAGTGTATCTGGGGAATAGTGCAGTGTGCATGTATCTGGGGAATAGTGCAGTGTATCTGGGGAATAGTGCAGTGTGCATGTATCTGGGGAATAGTGCAGTGTATCTGGGGAATAGTGCAGTGTGCATGTATCTGGGGAATAGTGCAGTGTATCTGGGGAATAGTGCAGTGTGCATGTATCTGGGGAATAGTGCAGTGTATCTGGGGAATAGTGCAGTGTGCATGTATCTGGGGAATAGTGCAGTGTATCTGGGGAATAGTGCAGTGTGCATGTATCTGGGGAATAGTGCAGTGTATCTGGGGAATAGTGCAGTGTGCATGTATCTGGGGAATAGTGCAGTGTATCTGGGGAATAGTGCAGTGTGCATGTATCTGGGGAATAGTGCAGTGTATCTGGGGAATAGTGCAGTGTGCATGTATCTGGGGAATAGTGCAGTGTATCTGGGGAATAGTGCAGTGTGCATGTATCTGGGGAATAGTGCAGTGTATCTGGGGAATAGTGCAGTGTGCATGTATCTGGGGAATAGTGCAGTGTATCTGGGGAATAGTGCAGTGTGCATGTATCTGGGGAATAGTGCAGTGTATCTGGGGAATAGTGCAGTGTGCATGTATCTGGGGAATAGTGCAGTGTATCTGGGGAATAGTGCAGTGTGCATGTATCTGGGGAATAGTGCAGTGTATCTGGGGAATAGTGCAGTGTGCATGTATCTGGGGAATAGTGCAGTGTATCTGGGGAATAGTGCAGTGTGCATGTATCTGGGGAATAGTGCAGTGTATCTGGGGAATAGTGCAGTGTGCATGTATCTGGGGAATAGTGCAGTGTATCTGGGGAATAGTGCAGTGTGCATGTATCTGGGGAATAGTGCAGTGTATCTGGGGAATAGTGCAGTGTGCATGTATCTGGGGAATAGTGCAGTGTATCTGGGGAATAGTGCAGTGTGCATGTATCTGGGGAATAGTGCAGTGTATCTGGGGAATAGTGCAGTGTGCATGTATCTGGGGAATAGTGCAGTGTATCTGGGGAATAGTGCAGTGTGCATGTATCTGGGGAATAGTGCAGTGTATCTGGGGAATAGTGCAGTGTGCATGTATCTGGGGAATAGTGCAGTGTATCTGGGGAATAGTGCAGTGTGCATGTATCTGGGGAATAGTGCAGTGTATCTGGGGAATAGTGCAGTGTGCATGTATCTGGGGAATAGTGCAGTGTATCTGGGGAATAGTGCAGTGTGCATGTATCTGGGGAATAGTGCAGTGTATCTGGGGAATAGTGCAGTGTGCATGTATCTGGGGAATAGTGCAGTGTATCTGGGGAATAGTGCAGTGTGCATGTATCTGGGGAATAGTGCAGTGTATCTGGGGAATAGTGCAGTGTGCATGTATCTGGGGAATAGTGCAGTGTATCTGGGGAATAGTGCAGTGTGCATGTATCTGGGGAATAGTGCAGTGTATCTGGGGAATAGTGCAGTGTGCATGTATCTGGGGAATAGTGCAGTGTATCTGGGGAATAGTGCAGTGTGCATGTATCTGGGGAATAGTGCAGTGTATCTGGGGAATAGTGCAGTGTGCATGTATCTGGGGAATAGTGCAGTGTATCTGGGGAATAGTGCAGTGTGCATGTATCTGGGGAATAGTGCAGTGTATCTGGGGAATAGTGCAGTGTGCATGTATCTGGGGAATAGTGCAGTGTATCTGGGGAATAGTGCAGTGTGCATGTATCTGGGGAATAGTGCAGTGTATCTGGGGAATAGTGCAGTGTGCATGTATCTGGGGAATAGTGCAGTGTATCTGGGGAATAGTGCAGTGTGCATGTATCTGGGGAATAGTGCAGTGTATCTGGGGAATAGTGCAGTGTGCATGTATCTGGGGAATAGTGCAGTGTATCTGGGGAATAGTGCAGTGTGCATGTATCTGGGGAATAGTGCAGTGTATCTGGGGAATAGTGCAGTGTGCATGTATCTGGGGAATAGTGCAGTGTATCTGGGGAATAGTGCAGTGTGCATGTATCTGGGGAATAGTGCAGTGTATCTGGGGAATAGTGCAGTGTGCATGTATCTGGGGAATAGTGCAGTGTATCTGGGGAATAGTGCAGTGTGCATGTATCTGGGGAATAGTGCAGTGTATCTGGGGAATAGTGCAGTGTGCATGTATCTGGGGAATAGTGCAGTGTATCTGGGGAATAGTGCAGTGTGCATGTATCTGGGGAATAGTGCAGTGTATCTGGGGAATAGTGCAGTGTGCATGTATCTGGGGAATAGTGCAGTGTATCTGGGGAATAGTGCAGTGTGCATGTATCTGGGGAATAGTGCAGTGTATCTGGGGAATAGTGCAGTGTGCATGTATCTGGGGAATAGTGCAGTGTATCTGGGGAATAGTGCAGTGTGCATGTATCTGGGGAATAGTGCAGTGTATCTGGGGAATAGTGCAGTGTGCATGTATCTGGGGAATAGTGCAGTGTATCTGGGGAATAGTGCAGTGTGCATGTATCTGGGGAATAGTGCAGTGTATCTGGGGAATAGTGCAGTGTGCATGTATCTGGGGAATAGTGCAGTGTATCTGGGGAATAGTGCAGTGTGCATGTATCTGGGGAATAGTGCAGTGTATCTGGGGAATAGTGCAGTGTGCATGTATCTGGGGAATAGTGCAGTGTATCTGGGGAATAGTGCAGTGTGCATGTATCTGGGGAATAGTGCAGTGTATCTGGGGAATAGTGCAGTGTGCATGTATCTGGGGAATAGTGCAGTGTATCTGGGGAATAGTGCAGTGTGCATGTATCTGGGGAATAGTGCAGTGTATCTGGGGAATAGTGCAGTGTGCATGTATCTGGGGAATAGTGCAGTGTATCTGGGGAATAGTGCAGTGTGCATGTATCTGGGGAATAGTGCAGTGTATCTGGGGAATAGTGCAGTGTGCATGTATCTGGGGAATAGTGCAGTGTATCTGGGGAATAGTGCAGTGTGCATGTATCTGGGGAATAGTGCAGTGTATCTGGGGAATAGTGCAGTGTGCATGTATCTGGGGAATAGTGCAGTGTATCTGGGGAATAGTGCAGTGTGCATGTATCTGGGGAATAGTGCAGTGTATCTGGGGAATAGTGCAGTGTGCATGTATCTGGGGAATAGTGCAGTGTATCTGGGGAATAGTGCAGTGTGCATGTATCTGGGGAATAGTGCAGTGTATCTGGGGAATAGTGCAGTGTGCATGTATCTGGGGAATAGTGCAGTGTATCTGGGGAATAGTGCAGTGTGCATGTATCTGGGGAATAGTGCAGTGTATCTGGGGAATAGTGCAGTGTGCATGTATCTGGGGAATAGTGCAGTGTATCTGGGGAATAGTGCAGTGTGCATGTATCTGGGGAATAGTGCAGTGTATCTGGGGAATAGTGCAGTGTGCATGTATCTGGGGAATAGTGCAGTGTATCTGGGGAATAGTGCAGTGTGCATGTATCTGGGGAATAGTGCAGTGTATCTGGGGAATAGTGCAGTGTGCATGTATCTGGGGAATAGTGCAGTGTATCTGGGGAATAGTGCAGTGTGCATGTATCTGGGGAATAGTGCAGTGTATCTGGGGAATAGTGCAGTGTGCATGTATCTGGGGAATAGTGCAGTGTATCTGGGGAATAGTGCAGTGTGCATGTATCTGGGGAATAGTGCAGTGTATCTGGGGAATAGTGCAGTGTGCATGTATCTGGGGAATAGTGCAGTGTATCTGGGGAATAGTGCAGTGTGCATGTATCTGGGGAATAGTGCAGTGTATCTGGGGAATAGTGCAGTGTGCATGTATCTGGGGAATAGTGCAGTGTATCTGGGGAATAGTGCAGTGTGCATGTATCTGGGGAATAGTGCAGTGTATCTGGGGAATAGTGCAGTGTGCATGTATCTGGGGAATAGTGCAGTGTATCTGGGGAATAGTGCAGTGTGCATGTATCTGGGGAATAGTGCAGTGTATCTGGGGAATAGTGCAGTGTGCATGTATCTGGGGAATAGTGCAGTGTATCTGGGGAATAGTGCAGTGTGCATGTATCTGGGGAATAGTGCAGTGTATCTGGGGAATAGTGCAGTGTGCATGTATCTGGGGAATAGTGCAGTGTATCTGGGGAATAGTGCAGTGTGCATGTATCTGGGGAATAGTGCAGTGTATCTGGGGAATAGTGCAGTGTGCATGTATCTGGGGAATAGTGCAGTGTATCTGGGGAATAGTGCAGTGTGCATGTATCTGGGGAATAGTGCAGTGTATCTGGGGAATAGTGCAGTGTGCATGTATCTGGGGAATAGTGCAGTGTATCTGGGGAATAGTGCAGTGTGCATGTATCTGGGGAATAGTGCAGTGTATCTGGGGAATAGTGCAGTGTGCATGTATCTGGGGAATAGTGCAGTGTATCTGGGGAATAGTGCAGTGTGCATGTATCTGGGGAATAGTGCAGTGTATCTGGGGATCTGGGGATATGGCAGTAGTACAGTGAGTATGTATCTGGGGATATGGCAGTAGTACAGTGAGTATGTATCTGGGGATATGGGAGTAGTACACTGTGTATGTATCTGGAGATATGGGAGTAGTACAGTGTGTATGTATCTGGGGATATGGGAGTAGTACAGTGTACATCCTTCCCCTTTATAAAATGGTAAATGTAATCAACATTTATGAGAATTACAACGTATAAGTTTGTGGATAACTAAATGATTAGATTGAAAATATTTTGCCTTATAATGAGAAGCAGCTAAGTCATGGAAGCGCTATACATGGAGACGGAACGTGTTGCTACTGATGATAATGGGCCGTATGCAGAGCTCCGGGTGCATTGTATATGCGCCCAAAGTTTACCGATATGTTTTACTGTGCTACACATATCGGTAAACTCTGCATACTCCGGAGCTCTGCATACGGCCCTATATCTCTGCAAGTTAGCTGATCCTGGCCACACGTATAGGATTGTTTGATAAATCTATTTGGCTTCCTTCAGATCTTTCAGGTAAACAGTAACATAACAAGGCGCGGCTATTTAATATTTTGTTACTAGCAATGAAAAAGCTAAATATAGAGTAACATTTGTACAAAATCCTGGAAACGGCATCTGTAACAAGCATATAAAAGTCTTGGCTCTTCTAAATCTCATTCGGAAAGGGACTTAACGTAAGTCATTTGTGTAATCCCCCTTCACATGTAACATCGGCATATGTACGCATCGGAAAGGCATCCTTGCGAACTTCCATAGGGATGCATTTCCGTAAAAGGGTCCGGCACTTCATTTCCACATGCCTAAACACCGGTGTATCGGCGGGATTGGACATGCTAATTAAGTGCCGGGGGCGGGGAGAGACAGTTCCGCACAGGTCTGTGTTTGTGCAAACGCAGATCTGTGTGTATAAATGAAGGCAGGAATTATGGGCCTGATCCAGACCTACGCCCGCGAGCGTAGCGTATGATCGCCCGGGCGTATAAACTTTCACGCCCATGACACTCCCATTGATTGTACCGACTTACTGCGGCTGAACCCCACTCTAACTTTTTCAAGCGTCCGTGCCAATTTTCGTACCGATACGCTGGTCGTACGGGGCTTAGCACGCCCATCGCTCGCGGGCGTAGGTCTGGATCAGGCCCAATGTCCAGAACACCGTGAGGAGGGTGTGATAGGGGCGTGTACCCTCTCCTCCGTGCTTTCTTTCAGATTTGCGGGCATACGTAAGTTGCACGCATATCTGAATCAGGTCCTGTAAGAATATTTTTACATGTATATTATGGAACATATTTCCAGTCGTGACCCCCGAGCAAGATGCCAGCGCCATTTATCGGTTCCGTCTGGCGACTTCCCGAAGGCTGGATGTCAGAATTTCCTTTTTAACGGTGACAAGCTCAGTCTAGTTATTTGTACCCTGAATAAAATGGATTCATTAAAATGCATGCACAGTAATGATAATTAGGCAACCGCTCTCCGTATTGAAAATAGATACATTAGCATTTTGGATGAGACAAACAGACGACAAGACGCATCCTAACGAAATCAGGCGGCGCGTCTTTGTATCTGGAGCGTAAATATTGGTATAGAAGTTATATAAACAAACCAAACGGAAACTATACGTTATTGTTATATTTCCTGCAGGTAAGAACGGGCCGGACGTCTATATAATAAAACACAAAGAGTAGGATTGAGTTTAACAATTGAATGAAATGTACACCGATTACACAAACATTAAATCCACACGCCTCATGTTGTTTAGGTCCCATTCATGCGCTAAACAAGCGCTGACCCTTCAAGACATGGGACCGGATTTACACCTAAGAAGATCTGGCTTCTTAGCTGCGTATTCTTAAGGATGTATCTACTACGTATACGTAGTAGGCCATTTACACAATTTACGTACCAGTTAGATGCGTAGATTACCTCTGTGTGGTCTTTAAATACCGCACGGAGGAGTTTAGTTAGAGAGAGGCGTGCTAATGCCGGCTCGGGGAGTGATTGGGTAGAAGTGGGAGGGGGGAGGGATTTAGATTAGCCGGGGAGGTGGGGGAGAGGCTTCTTAAGAAGGAAACTACGCACAGTAAGACAAGGTAGCCCTATGGCACTCTCAGGGGCCATAAGGTATTTAAAAAACGGGTGGCGGGTTAGGGGCAGGAAGGGTGAGTTAGGTGTGAATCTGTCCGCACCTAACTCACTCTGAGGTGTGAATCCAGTCCATGGACTCCTCAAGTCCTCTGAAGGAGTTCTTTACTATCGGGCACTAAGACGTTGACGGCAGATCCTGTAAGTTGCTGTTGCCGATGGGCCGATGCAGACGTAACACCTCCGCAGGACCCTGCCTTGTGTTTTAAGCACAAGCCCCAAGGAAAATTGGGCCGATGGTGAATTGTACTTAAGGGGTTAACCAAGCTCTTATTGTACAATTACCATACCTCCCCGTGTCCACCATGGGTACCATCGGAGAGCTTACACATAAATAAAAAGCATATCAAGCGGCCCAACAAGTCTGCCCAGTTTCTTTATTAAAACTTTGCTAACCCTAGATCTTATTTTACCCCCAAGTATATTTAAATTGTTCTATTGTGTTACCCTCTACCCCCTCAGATGGGAGGTTATTCCACTTATCTACTACCCTTATAGTGAAATTATATATATATCAGAGTTCCCCTGGGAGACATGCGAATAGACTGAAAGTACCTGCAAACGCCTAGACGCCTGTATTGTTTCCCTGCGGTGAATACCTGTAATCCATTGGGCTGTAGCTTAAAATGCTGTTACAATCTTCACCTCTGGTACGTTATCCGATATTAAGCAGTGACTGAAATAAAAACTTTTATGCACTATGTAACGCCCCTGTCCCACCCTTTTGTGTATATATATAATTATTATTATTATTATTATTATTATTATTATTATTTATTAATACTATTTACTTATTTACTTATTTAGTTATGTATATATATATATCTTTCTGGAGATATGGCCTCCAGAACTGATCCCCATTATTCCAGATGAGGCCGCACCAATGACCTATAAAGCGACATCACTACTTCTCTCTCTCTAATACTAATTCCTCCCTATACAGCCAAGCATCTGCTGTGTCTTTCTCATTGCTTTGTTACATTGGGCCAGATCCAGAACAACGCTTGTGAGCGAATTTACGTGTGGCGGAGACGTAAAATCACATTTTAGTAAGTACTGCGAATGCGCACCATAGAAAATACGCTCAGTAACGTAGCGTAATTGTGAACGTATAGGCCATTCACGTATGTGTCACATAAATACTTACGTGTGGGCGTGCCAATTTTACGTGAGTCCAAAACATGTCTGAAATACGTTAAGTAGGCGGGGGGTTGTATTTAAAGTGTACAGTATGGGCGTGCTTAGCTGCGTAAATTCGTGTTGCCCATACGTACGTGTGCGGATCACTGTGGTTACGTTGGCAAAAGTTAAGGTAGGGTTTGGAAAGCGTATCTTGACAAAATACATACGTTCAAGGGGTGTGCCGAGGGGAGTGTATAGAATATACGCGCACTAAAATACGCTACGCGAGTAAACGTACGGCAAACGTAGTTCTGGATCTACCCCAATGCTTGGCTGCCTTTAAGTCACATGCATCTGTGACGTTTGAAACACAGAGGCACCTGTTAGTTTCCTGGTTTATGTTACAGTATAATGGCCTTGTTTATGTGTCATATTGCATTTGATTTACCAGTTACGCAGCCCGTTAACCGGCACTTCAGACACAACGCGCTCTTCCTGCCAAAATACGAGTTTTGGCCGTGAAAGGCTCCGGAGTTTTAGATTTCTATTTAAACAATGCTCTAAATGACAACGCCCCAACCATTTCTTTTCTTTTTGAAATGACCCAATTTTTATTTTTAATCGCTATCTGTCTGTAAGCGCGACGGCCAATTAACGGCAACCCGCAACGGAAGAGACGTGACTTCAGATTTATGATAAAGGGATTGTGAAAAGGTCAGCTGCAAACTCTGCTATAATTAAACCTTTCATTAATTTTTCAAATACACAATCCCCTGCACATAATGTACAAGTTGACCAGCTGCCCTCGTCATAAATTATTTATGGCGAATGTTTCAATATTAATGGTAATTAAAAACTTGTCTCTGCGGCTATCCAGATGGTTTGGGGAAAAAAACCTAAAGCGTTTAAAGGGTATGAAGCCATGTTAGATGTATTGAAGGACTCAGGTATTTAAACAAATAGGAAAACCCCTTTTGAATCACAGAACAAAAACTCTTAGCCTGTGCGATACCTGTATCTGTGCATTGAGATACACAGAAATTAGGACTGTGCTTGATTTCGATTTGGGCATATTGCACAGGGGAGGATTAATGCCTGGGGTTGGCCAGCAAAAAGTCTGGAGAGTGTATTCCAGAGCCACCTAAGGTCACATCATCATCTACCGACACAGGCAAGAAGTGTGGCATCGCTGTTGCAAGGTCACGTCACTTAACAACTACACTAGTCATTTTGGCTGCACGTTGAGGCTTTTCCAACAGACCTGCAGGCTGTCCACCCCTGGAGGATTGGTGAGCTCGGCAGGATCAGCTCTGATTGCAAATATATTATTTAATGGCACAGAATTCCTCTCAGTGCTATCTTGTTATTGGTACAGATGTTAACATATTTGTTGGCCCCGTTCCACATAAATTAATAAAGAATAACCGGGTGAGAGTCCTATTTAGAAAGGGTCATTTCATACCATTGCATTTAGAATGGATTGGGAAATCGATTGCTTCTACCTCGAGGATGAGAAGCAATTGATTTTCCATCGACCAAAACCATACGATTCGAATGGTAAGAAATTTTGTATCCTTATCCTAACCTTACCCTTCCTCTACCCTAACCCTCTCCTCCCTACAGCCTGACCCTAAGACTTCCTTCCCTGCAGCCTAACCCTAAGACTCTCCTTCCTGCAGCCTAACCCTAAGACTCTCCTCCCCAAAGCCTAACCTTAAGACTCCCCTCCACGCAGCCTAACCCTAAGACTCCCTTCCCCATACACTAACCCTAAGACTCCCCTCCCCGCAGCCTAACCCTAAGAATCTCCTTCCCGCAGCCTAACCCTAAGACTCCCTTCCCCGTATACTAACCCTAAAACTCTCCTCCCCGCAGCTTAACCTAAAGATTTTCCTCCCCGCAGACTGACCCTAAGGGTCATATTTATTAAGTTGCGATAAAGGAAAAAGTAAATGTTACCCATAGCAGCCAATCAGATTCCAGCTCTCACTTTCCTATTACAAGACAATACATAAAATGTAAGCTATAATCTGATTGGTTGCTATGGGCAACATCCCCAATAGCTTTAAATTTCATCACTTCTCAGGTTTATGGGTAGGATCCTGACCTCAGGCCACCTACGCACGTAAAGTGATAATAACACTAGTGTACCAAGCATCGTACAGAACTTAGCTCCGTACAAGCCCATTTCCCATTTCCTCCGCCTGCGAAAGTGGGTGGGAGTAAGCATGTTAATTATACAGTGTGGGAGGGGTTTCCACACTCGTGCGGATCAGCGGTCGCACGGACTGGTGATCCGCACGCTTCACTAAAGGCAGGCTGCAGTGTAAGCGGCCATCATTTGGATTAAACCATGTCTTTCCCCGATGCCCTGCGGATGCAGACTATCTGCTAAATGACCCAAACTCCTTCCCATCCGCTTACAGTGAGTTACTTGTGAATAAAGAGAATGAACATAAGTCAAGTGATCAAAATGTCAGCCTCCTCCGTGTGTGGGCGATGAGTACATTTCAAATGATGTCCATCGCTGGTGCAAAACAAACCTAATCTATTTCCATCAGCAAAACAAATAAAAAGTTATTATATGAAGTACAAAAAAACTACAACCCCCCCCCTCCTCCCTGTATAGCGCATTGGATATAAAGTTTTTAATCTTAGGGTAGAGTAGGCAGTAAACACCGATGCGATATATCTCCTCATCTGAATTTCCTGTTGGACCAGACGGCATGATAAAATATACTGTGACTGCTAATAAAAAGCAGCGATGGGTACTTTTTATGCTGGTTTTGGTTTCAGTTGTAGGAGATGACATTTCACTCTTTGAAATGTCTTTATTAAACAGCGGCAGAGATTGTACCAGACTGTTGGCAGGAAAAATAATAATCGTAGAATTTTCTTCATATGTAGACCTGAGATGTCCCCAGTCCTGCTTAACGAGACTTTGTGATAGCAAATGAAAGGTCACAGATCTTTGTGATGATCCAGGTTTAGAGAAACGTAGCGATAGATATCAGAGAGAGACAATCATGGCTTCTAAAAGCATTTTTAGCCGTGGCAATCAGGCAAACCACGCTGAGGTGTTGACCACTCTATGCACCTGACGTGGACAAAGTTATGGCTACAACCTAACAACCTGAACACGAAAGCCTGCCTTGCCATGCAAACCACTGATAGGTCCACACATCAACAGCTTAACTCCACTAGACAACGCTATACTCTATCTCGTGGGAGACTCTGTAAGACTCTGATCAATGGTGTATGTCTAATGTGTGACAAGGTTCACTCTGGCACATTCTCTGCACCCAGGCTATTGTAGGAGCCACTGAACCAAGCAGGAGTTATGGCAATAACCCCACCCACAGTACAAACTAGCTAAGAAGGTCTTCTCCTCAGCTCTAACTAACTATTTAGACCCAAGTCCTCCACCTGTGTGTTCTGCGTGGAAGAGTTTGTGGAAGATTAACTCTCTAGCTCAGTGGTTTCCAAACCTGTCCTCAAGGCTCCCCAACAGTACATGTTTTCCAGATCTCCTTGCTGGAGCACAGGTGTGTTCATTATTGACTGTTTAAAAGATCAACAGGTGGTATAATTATATACCTTGGGCCGGATCCAGAACAACGTACCTCGGCTGAAATATGTCCGTCAGACCGCATATATACGCAATCTATGTAACGAAACGATACGTAGATTACGTAAAATAGTTACTACGCATGAGTAGTAACTGTCCTCGGCATCTGACGGACGTATTTCTGGCGAGGTTCTTGTTCTGGATCCGGCCCCTTGTTCTGTAGGGAGATCTGGAAAACATGCACTGTTGGGGAGCCTTGAGGACTGGTTTGGAAACCTATGCTGAAAACTGCAGAATTCCAGCAACTTTATAAGTCAGTCTCTCTCTCTCTCTCTCTCTCTCTCTCTGTCTTTCTCTCTCTCTCTCCCTCCCTCTCTCTCTTCCCCTCAAAACGCTTGCATTTGTTGACCCAGCTGACTTCCAGCATGAAAAGGACTTGACAGGTGGGGAGATTACATCCAGTACTCCATTTGGGAGGGGGATCTCTTTAAACATTACAATAAGTGCGTGTTTCAGCTCCCTCCCTCTCTCTCTCTCTCTCTCGGATTCGGTTTCCTCCCACACTCCAAAAACATACCAGTAGGTTAATTGGCTGCTGAATAAATTAACGTGTGTGTGTGAGTGTGTGTGTGTGTGTGTATGTTAGGGACCTTGGAATGTAGCTCCAATAGGGCAGGGACTGATGTGAATGTGAAATATTCCCTGTAAAAGCACTTCGTAGTCTGATAGCACTATATAAAAACCTGTTAATAAATAAAATAATAGCTGGAATTATTTTATTTTTTGATTTTGTTTTCACAGCTTATAAAATTCTATTTATAGTATATATTGTGTAATAGGGAAGTCACAGTTGTTTTTTATTTCAGTTGACATTCCTGCTCTTATTCTTACACCCAGGAACCTGTCAGACACCAGCAACTGGTCAATTCATCACTGATGACACATAATGGTAGCGATGGACGGCACATAATGTACGGACAAAAGACAAGTTCAACGCAGCTATGGGACCATATACACTGCAAGAGCAGGGTAGTTACACTGTAATGTATACTATATATCAGTGCTCCTCAACCAGTGTGCCATGGCACACTAGTGTGCCACAGGATGTTGCCAAGTGTGCCGCGGTGCAATGCCTCCAACAGGAGAAAAAGCACTGGCAGACCTTGCAGATACATGAAAGTGGAATACTGGAGAGCTAAAGACACACGATTGGTTATACTGGAGAGCTAAAGACACACGATTGGTTATACTGGAGAGCTAAAGACACACGATTGGTTATACTGGAGAGCTAAAGACACACGATTGGTTATACTGGAGAGCTAAAGACACACGATTGGTTATACTGGAGAGCTAAAGACACACGATTGGTTATACTGGAGAGCTAAAGACACACGATTGGTTATACTGGAGAGCTAAAGACACACGATTGGTTATACTGGAGAGCTAAAGACACACGATTGGTTATACTGGAGAGCTAAAGACACACGATTGGTTATACTGGAGAGCTAAAGACACACGATTGGTTATACTGGAGAGCTAAAGACACACGATTGGTTATACTGGAGAGCTAAAGACACACGATTGGTTATACTGGAGAGCTAAAGACACACGATTGGTTATACTGGAGAGCTAAAGACACACGATTGGTTATACTGGAGAGCTAAAGACACACGATTGGTTATACTGGAGAGCTAAAGACACACGATTGGTTATACTGGAGAGCTAAAGACACACGATTGGTTATACTGGAGAGCTAAAGACACACGATTGGTTATACTGGAGAGCTAAAGACACACGATTGGTTATACTGGAGAGCTAAAGACACACGATTGGTTATACTGGAGAGCTAAAGACACACGATTGGTTATACTGGAGAGCTAAAGACACACGATTGGTTATACTGGAGAGCTAAAGACACACGATTGGTTATACTGGAGAGCTAAAGACACACGATTGGTTATACTGGAGAGCTAAAGACACACGATTGGTTATACTGGAGAGCTAAAGACACACGATTGGTTATACTGGAGAGCTAAAGACACACGATTGGTTATACTGGAGAGCTAAAGACACACGATTGGTTATACTGGAGAGCTAAAGACACACGATTGGTTATACTGGAGAGCTAAAGACACACGATTGGTTATACTGGAGAGCTAAAGACACACGATTGGTTATACTGGAGAGCTAAAGACACACGATTGGTTATACTGGAGAGCTAAAGACACACGATTGGTTATACTGGAGAGCTAAAGACACACGATTGGTTATACTGGAGAGCTAAAGACACACGATTGGTTATACTGGAGAGCTAAAGACACACGATTGGTTATACTGGAGAGCTAAAGACACACGATTGGTTATACTGGAGAGCTAAAGACACACGATTGGTTATACTGGAGAGCTAAAGACACACGATTGGTTATACTGGAGAGCTAAAGACACACGATTGGTTATACTGGAGAGCTAAAGACACACGATTGGTTATACTGGAGAGCTAAAGACACACGATTGGTTATACTGGAGAGCTAAAGACACACGATTGGTTATACTGGAGAGCTAAAGACACACGATTGGTTATACTGGAGAGCTAAAGACACACGATTGGTTATACTGGAGAGCTAAAGACACACGATTGGTTATACTGGAGAGCTAAAGACACACGATTGGTTATACTGGAGAGCTAAAGACACACGATTGGTTATACTGGAGAGCTAAAGACACACGATTGGTTATACTGGAGAGCTAAAGACACACGATTGGTTATACTGGAGAGCTAAAGACACACGATTGGTTATACTGGAGAGCTAAAGACACACGATTGGTTATACTGGAGAGCTAAAGACACACGATTGGTTATACTGGAGAGCTAAAGACACACGATTGGTTATACTGGAGAGCTAAAGACACACGATTGGTTATACTGGAGAGCTAAAGACACACGATTGGTTATACTGGAGAGCTAAAGACACACGATTGGTTATACTGGAGAGCTAAAGACACACGATTGGTTATACTGGAGGGATTACCTGTTGGTGGCAGAATCCCTTATACCTATTTCCTTACAAACGGAGATTGAGCCAATAATCATATCAGATCACGCTGTTGTATGGGTGCATATGGAAGGAACTAAGCAGGGGAAGAGCTCTGACATGTAGAGGTTTCCAACCTATTTGACAAACTCCTTACAATTTAGAAATATGTTAAAGGCAAATTGGGCCACATTTAAAGATGTAAATCAACAGCATGCCGATGATCCCCGGTTATATTGGCAAACCTACAAATCAGTAGTTAGGGTGCAAATTATTTCGTTTGTAGCAGCACATAAAAAGGCAACGAACGAAGACTTTAAGAAGACAGATCTGATGGATATATACCGAAATTATACCTCAACCTCAACGCAATATCTATTACACCAATATAAACAGAAGAAAATACAATTTGAAGGTGTTTGGGGTAAAATGGGGGATAAAAGTGCAATGAACAAAAAGTTCTAGTTTTATAAATGGGGAAACCGGTCAGGGAGGCTTTTATCCAATCTGTTGCAGGGCGATTACAAAGCCACCATTATTGCAGCACTACAGAATGAGAAAGGAGCGTTAACGGACGAGAGCACTGACAATGTAAATATTTTCCGAACATTTTACAAAAAATGATAGTCAAGGCCCTATAGATTTTACACAAAAAGAGTCATTTTGGAATAACATTACTCTACCCCA